>DWPA01004712.1:0-12557 GCA_018251375.1 Calpodes ethlius | reverse complement strand
TGCGATTGGGTTGGTGTCATCACGACATGGCTGGACGTTGCTCATTGTTGTGTCTTCCGGCGGCTGTGCAGTGATGAATAAGGGCATAGGTCTTACATGCGATTAAAATAAGAATGACCTTCCGCTATATTAATAAATAATAAATAAACGCTAACACACTCATACCCCCGCAGTAGGATGCCCTATGTGGCATGGACAAAACAAACACATCACTAACACCCATGACTCGAGAACAATTTTTTTTTTAATTTCTGACTTATTTTACGTAAAAAAACAAATATCTGTCACATAAATATCTTCCCCGGCCGGAAATCGAAACCGGGACCCCTCGCTTTGCAGACAGGGTCACTACCAACTAGACTACGGGGCCGTCCAATTATTAGTAACTCGTTTCGTTTCGAAAATTATGATCCTTTTCACAAATAGTAAAGCAGAAATACGCATTGGAGGAGCGTGGAGTATGATGTAGGCCTCCACAAAAGCGGTACTTCACGCGAAAACTACTTAACCAAGCATCATGAAACTTTGTACACATGTATTAAAAATAACATAGGATACTTTTTATTCAAAGAAAAAAAAATGCGAGAGAATCAGCGGGTTAAAGTTAGTAAGAATATAAATACTCGTAGCTTAATGCGTGTATTCGCTACTGTGCCAGTGTTGAGCTCAGGTTTTCTCTCATATCGAAAAAGTTTAAGTCCACCACGGTTGACAAGTGTAAACCAAATGACAGACTTCACATACCTTTTAAACATTATGCAAAACTCTGTAGCATAGAGGTTTTCTAACGATTATTACTCAAAACTGAGACTGATAGTCGTAAAGTCAACTTACCCTGATGATGCTCCGTTTCGCGGAGAAATATTTTGGTATGTACATACTTCTACGTGCCTGTTTCCTTTGTGGGAGGGAGCTGCCACTCATTTTATCTCAAAGGATATGCTATCATGCATTGCAATTACAGATTGCAAAGTGGATTAATTCTAACTTAATGATTTTTGCTCTCGCCAAAGCAATTGGCAAATAACTTGTTTTCCTTGAGTGCAATACGTTGTATTTGTTGTACGTAGTATGGCATAATTAATTTTTAATTTGCATAGAATAAAAGATGCGAGCAATATTTATTATCGAATAAATTTCGAAAACGAATTTTAAAATTCGAATTCTAAATTTAAACATTCATATTTATTTATTGGTATTGCAAAGTTCAAGTGACTGGCAAAGAAACTTAATCAATAATCAATCAAATATTAGTATTATTAGTATTAGTATTATTCGTGTCCTAAGCAGCAAATGAGGTCACTGGTGTGGTGTCAATGACACTTTTACAATCAAGAAAACAGCTATATCCTTGTTTCTTGTAGGATCCCATGTTATAGTATTATTCCTTCGAAACTTCTAAATGACAATTCATTCTAAAATTACCTATTAATTTCAGAGATGGGAAAGCATTAAAAAATTATTTTGATCGTCACCTGTTTATAGCCTGTATGACGTCACACCAAAGTAAATCTACTGTGACCTTGTTTAGGCGATATAAAATTATAAAATAGATATGACTAATTTAATCTCAAATACACCAAAGACAATACACTGAATCCTTTCTTTCACTAAAATCAAACATTGGTTTAAAGGTACCTCTATGATTATTTGAATTTCAGTCCTCCTACCAGAAGTGATTCGAACGGCGTGTGAAAGGTGCTCCCCGTCCCAAAAAAGGTTTGCGCGCAGAACGTTCGATGCCTTCCAGAAGTATCACCCAGAAGACTACAAGCAGCTGGTGAAGAACTTCGATCCCCAAAATAAGTATTTCACCGGATTTAAGAGGGCTATATCACAAGTATGATTAGTTAGGTAAGTATTTTATAATGTTTAAACATATATTCTTGAAGTGTAATCGGTTTCTCGAAATTTGCTCTAATAATAAACATATATTAGGTGAGAATTGTAGGTTAGGAGGTTATTGAGTCAAGGAATTATTTAATCAAAGTTTACTTTTCAAAACCATTGTGTGTAGCTTGATACCAAGTTATATTACTCCTTTCGTTTTTTTTTATAGATTTAGCGCCATCTATAAACTAAGCTTGAAACTACTTATATCAAGTGTATGCTATTAACTAACCACAAGCTATTGTGGCTCCAACTTACCTTTTCCTTATCTTTCAAAAGTTCACGATAACATGTCACGTGATTTGAAACCCGTAGATTTCATTTAAGTACACGAATTAAAAATCGATATCTATTATGTTAAAGCAACACATGAAACCGCATTTTGTTTGTAGATCAACAACTTATAAATTTCCTTGTTTCCTTCCTTTAAGCTCGCGGCATTACCTATTTCTTTATGATCATTCTGAAGATTATATTTATCAGTAATCCTCAAATCAGTTGTCCAGGAACTGTAAAAATATTAATAATTAATAAAACAGCATTACAATGTTTTTTATTGTTACTTTATTTAACCTCTAACTTATTCAGAGATTATCAATACATTTAGAATACGATGCGGACGTTAATCTATACTTATAATTTAAATGTAAGTGTGTGTTCTTTCTATGTGTGTTTGTGTATGACCTTCTTTCACGGTTCAGCCTCGTTATAGTATGATTTTTATGTGGAAGTAGTTGGTGTCTGGAGAGTGATGTAGGCTTGTTTTTATTCCAAAAAAGATTACTTAGTTCTGGGGAGATCCATTATCTAGCTCTATTGAATGGCTCCATAATAAATAAGCAGTGTAGGTTTGTTACTTTGTATATAATAACACGAGTAATATGTGCTGTATTATATTATTACTATCATAACACCCGCGGGCCGCTAGTCAATATAATTCGTTAAATTTACAATAATTACTCGTACTTTCATAACAATATCGTCTTCTACATAAACCATTTATGTTCTTCATTCTTCCGCTTGCCTTGTTTCCTTCCATAGTAATAACTAATACTCTCCACGTAACATGAGATTTATGATATTATACTATCAAATTACGTAAGAAATATTGCCATAGTGGTATTATCAAACAACATCCATTCCACTTTTTAAGCCTATTGTGTGTAGAATTTATATGTGTCATAAGTTTTCCGAAAATCGTTTTCATGTAGTGTTATACAATATAAGTGGTGCCATCTCTTATTTTTAAACAAAAACAATTTAATGTAATTGACTTTGATTAACTGGACACTAGATAGCGCTGCTACCTATTTAATTTGCCTTTAATAAATAAACCATGCTCATATTAGAATTAGCGCCATCTATGAACTTAGTTTCTTACTAACTGAAATATTCGTAGTGAATTGACACCGAAGCTCGTCTTGCCACACCTATTAAGGTAAAACTAAACACTTCACATTCAAGTGCGTTCTTAAATATAACTATTGACCTGTTAACTGTTGATCGAGGATATGTAATATATGGAAGACAATAGAAGGGTACATAACATTTGCTGTAATGTCAGACGTCAAAATTATTATGATTATATTGATGCTAGTACCCACTTCGGATCCGCATAGTTGCAAATAAGATTTAAAAAAATATAGCTAATATCACTCACTTATAACTAATATTTGTATGAGCAAACTTTCAAACATTACCACATTATTATGGAGGGATAAAAAAAAGTAACATAATGAATATTTCCATAGAAATGAGATATTTTTTTCGGTAAAAAGTAGCCTGAGTATATATGTCAAGTCTCCCAACAATTTTACTCAAGTAAATATAGGTATAGTAACCGTGAAATAAATACATATTTTCCCATGTAAAATATTTATAATGGATTTCGAATTACTTAAGGTATATTATTAACGGTAATTAGAATATACTAAAGTAATTAGATACGTAAATAATGTCAGGTAGTTTAAGTAATTATACAGGTTTTACTCAAATATTTCTGACATCGTTATTCACTTCTACATAAAACTATCAAACTGATTGATGCGTTAATGACACGAAATTTGTTAAATAATTTAATCACTTATAGATTTACCTTACAAAAACCACCTGGGTTTTTCACTTGCCCAACCTTTCCTGGTAACATTCAGTAACCAAACACGAACAGATTGCCGTATGCATTAATAGTGCAAAGGTCTTCACGTGCGTTCGTGGAAGCCGTCGTTCATATGTGTTATGAAGAAAGGTACATATTTGAATGACACTTGGTAACTGTTTGGACTGTGGCGACAAAGGTAGTGGGTCTACCGTCGTCGATATAAAAGCACTGTCGCTTTCGATGGCAGCTAGTTCTGTAAGACCTCTATTGAGAGTAAAAGGTGGGTGAATGAACTGCAACTGCACTCAGTGTCAACGTTTGTGATTGTGTTGCGCAAGAGTGGACCAGATTCGATGTAATAAGTGACATATTTTATATGAACCATTTTTTTTTTATTTTGGTCACACTTGTTAGGGATAGCAGTAGGCCGATATGAAAGTTCTATACAATTTTATTTATTTAATATTTGCATTTAAGTCTAGGGTGTGGCTCAACTTAGTATACAGTACTATAAAGTTATATGTCACAAATATAAACTTAACTTCAAAATTAGTGTTCTCTAACGAATACAATTATTTTCAAATAGTCTTAACTGTGCGTAGTATATTTTCAATGTGATTTCGTTTCATTGTGTTCATTAATCTATTTTATTTTTAAGATACGATTCGTAAGACTGACACAAGATTATAATATATTTAATTTATTAAAAATAAATTATTTATTGTTGTCGCATTCAGTAACAGAATAAATTGTATACGTGAATGAATAAGAGTAACTTTAGCCGTGTCCTTTGATTTCAATATACCTTAATTAAAATTCAAACCACGGGAATGCCAGTCGAGGTAGATTGCTAACTATCAAGCGGATTTCATCGTTCTGTATTGGGAACAAGTCGTGCTTATTCGCTGTATTCATCGTTATAACATTACAATATTTGGTTTCAGAACTCTAAAATCATATAAAATGAAGGCTTTCATAGTGCTCGCTTGCCTGGTTTTGTCGGTGTACGCCGCTGACAAGTACAATTCCAAGTACGACAATTTTGATGTGGAGACTTTGGTCTCTAATGAAAGATTACTAAAGTCCTATATCAACTGCTTCCTGGATAAAGGGCGGTGCACAGCGGAGGGATCCGACTTTAAAAGTAAGTACAGATTACCTTTTAACTTTTGTTGTTTTTTTTTCTTTATGACAATTTTTTTTAGCGTAGATTTAATCACCAGCTATTAAACTGTGAGATGATTGTGTTGAAAAATAGAACATATATTTATTATTTCATAGGAAAAACTATCATTTATTTTATTTATTTTTGTACACTGAGGAAATCTTATATAATAATAACTGAAATAAAACAATTTACTCAAAGGTAATGTTTATTTCTTTAGGAAATCTCATCTAACAGTCCTGTGAATGGGAGACAATTGTTAAATGTATTATTTTTTTTTATTTTAAAATATATAAATTACTTAGAAAAATTAAACCCGCTCCTACTTATCTAAACTTAAAAGCTGTCTATTTTACAAAACAAATTATGATATTTGGAAGATGATAATTTTTTTAACTTTATTCAAAATTTTTGCTAAGTTTATTCGTAAATTGTCATTTTATTGTTTTTTTTATTAACTAGCGGTAACTATGATATTGCATCACAATCAATATTTTAAATCAATGAACGTACAATGCGGTAAGCAACGATTAATCATCATTGACAAAGATAATCAATATTCAAATATTTACACGTGACTAAACAATATGTGTACAATATGGCGTCTTGACGAATCCCTTCACACTTTTATCCCCTTGTTAGAGCGCAAGAGATTAAATATTGGAAGCGAGATTCACCTAGTTTGAGTTGACGCGGACATATATTTTTACAATACTGGATGGTTACAAGAGGTTATCAATCGTTGCTAGCTTGCATATACGTGCTAAACATTTTAATTTTGATATTAAAGAAATAAAAATCATTATTACTTTTGAATTATTTACTGACTTGATTTAAACCTCTTAAGAAAAAAAGTTACATAACTTTACGTTTGAAAAAAATCTTTGTGGAAAGTAATCAAAATTTCCATTTCGTTACGGATGCGAATAAGAACATTAGGAAAACTGAATTTAAGTGTAGGAATCTCAATTATATTCTTATTCGAAAAATATATTCCTTTGTTTTAAATAACTAGCAGAGGCTCCTAATTTTGCAGAAATGTCTGATTAAGCTAAAGTTTTGTGTCCGTATGAAAATTCGATGACAATGCAATATTATGGTGTTAAGAACTTTCTGATTATGAAGACACAGGGGATAGGAACTCTTAAATAAAATGACGCAACTAGACCAAGTTTGATCCCGTTTGTTTTGTCTTCAAAAGTACTCTTAGATAACACCCAGGATCAGATAATGAAACCAGAGGGTCGCTACAGAAGAACGTGTTTTGTAGTTTTTTTTTTTTAATGTAATCTTTGCTCGTTTCTCGTTGGTTATGAGTTGAAGTCTTGACTCACTACAAACAATACTTGACATCGAAGACACACAATACAAGTATGTGCAGTGTATGCAAAGTGCATTTTATTTATTCTGCCTTTATTCCTCTCAGGATAATTGACTTCAAACGTTTGTAGGACTGAAGGTCAAGGTTTAAAGGAAAGACTTATACTTATATCTATAGTCAAGTTTAAGAAATTGCTTGGGTCTAAGTAATTACTTACAGAATGACTAAGTCTACCAATCCGCACTTGGTCAATGTGTACTGTACCCCTGTACCCCTCACATTGTGAGGAGACCGGAGCAATGGCCAGTTATGGGTTGTGATGATGATGATGATGAATTAAATAACTAACTCGCCGAGTATTCTAAATTTTGACAGGTCACTACAGTAAATACTTTAGCTCAAGTAACTACTTTACTATAGATAAGTGTGTTACTATAGATAGTGTAAGTTACTTTGCGTTTTACATTAAATTGTGAGATGTATCTTCTGAAAGCCCCCTTAAGCAATATACGCCCCCCTTCCACCTTCTTTATCAAGCGAATTCAATCTTAAAAAGCTGATAGGTAAAAATATAGTTATTCATACCAGTCACAGCATAAATACGATCTTTTTTTTTTCTAAACACTACTATGTATTTATACAAAGTAAATTTTAATAAATCATAAATATTAAGAGTACATTTAAAATGGAATGGATTGGCTTGTCTCTTTGTGCGTTTGTTTTCAGTATTCCAAGAAACGGCATAACCGATTTTTATGAGATTTTCATTGATGCATTGTAGTAGGTGAGTTTATGGTAATATTTAATATTGATTTGTGTGCGTTTCTCGGACTAAAATAGTTTTTTTTTATTGACTGTTGCTGTTGGCAACATCGGGTTTTATATCTTCACGCAAGCCTGAACAGACTCAGTCGGGAAGATTATTTTTGTAAAGGGGGATTAGTTCACCTTCGAAAAGTATGGGTTGCTTACATCCTAAAAGCACCTTCTGTGGGGACTTAAATCATGTACTTGTCTATCGTAATTATATACTAATTAATTATATAATTGCTTCTTTTATTTTTTTTGTATTTTTTCGAGTTCTTTCTTTTTGTGATAAACAAAAATTATATATTTATTTTTTATGTCTGTAGGATCAAAATATATTATTCATATTTTATTTATTTATTTTTTATAATTTGCATTCTTACAAGTATATAATTACAAAGAAACATGATGTACTAAAAAAAACCCCGAGCAAAGCTCGGTCATCCAGGCACATATATACTTGCCACAAATAAATGAATAATCATTTATTTTACGTTTATTTAAATGATTTTGCACGCAGTAACAGCAAAATTAGACACACTGTTAATTGATAAGCTAAAACAATAGACGGTGTTATCGCTGACAAATGATTTTATTATCGTAAAAAATATGTAGATACATTCCTCGTGTTTCGTGTTACTTAATGTATTTAGTTGCATAAAGTTTTTAATTTAAACAAGTTGTTGACCTTCATCCGAACAGCCAGTGCCACATTACATAATTGTTGTAACGTGGATGTTTGTTTACAAATCGTGATGACCATGAATGTTCTAGAAAACGCTAGAGGTCTTGTAATACATACTGAATTAGAAATTTGGGTATGTTCTTCACTATCCGAAAGTGCTATTTAGTATACTATTTTCATGAGATATAAAAATAAATAACATCCATTTTTTGCTGCAGATTATCAACCAATTTAATTTATTTCTATTTTGTTTGATTGTTTTTTGACGAAATTTAATATGGTTAATATTTTTTTATATCATTATAATAAAATTGAATTGTTTTAGTTGCTAAATGCATATAACTTGTATAACCTCTATAACCTCAGTTACTATTTAATCGAATGTTAAAGATAAGAAAAAAATATTAGATACGTACAAATATCATACGGTTTCTTCCAACTATCTATAATAAAATATAATAATTGTTGTCTAATTTCGACCACTGCAAGAACATTCGTTTATATAAGTAAGCAATCGTTAGGAAATATAACGCTAGATCTTTTCTGAGAGTCAGAGCTCTCCATCAATATGTAACAATTATAATTGTTCAATAAAAGTTTATAATAATTATTATTATTATGTTACTAACAACATTACTTCATCAAGTATACTAGTTTTATGTCGCTTGTATTATTTGTTTTGTTGCTAGTATTGGGAGTTTTATGTCGCTTGGGAACAAAATCTTCTACCACGTTGGACTCTTAATTCGTTACTTTTTTTTTAATACCCGTCAAACGAATTGACGATGTAACCAGGGATTTTCATTCAACCATGAACTATTTTTTCGAATTCTGAATGCAAATACTACAGTTTTAAGGAACTGATTATAAGCTATTTCCTCAATAGCTTTTCATTATTGTGGCATTTTTTTTAATTTACCGAATAACATTCATCCAACTTTGACGGCCCCGTAGCTTAGTTAGTAGTGACCCTGCCTGCGAAGCGAGGGGTTCCGGGTTCGATTCCCGGCTGGGGCAGATATTTGTTCTCGGGTCATGGGTGTCAGTGACGTGTTATTTGTGTTGTCCATACCACCCGTGACACAGGGAATCCTACTGCGGGGGTATGAGTGTGTTAGCGTTTAATGTTTATGTTGTATGTGTATGTATTATTAGTTATTATGAGTCTAAAACAATGTATATTTTCAGAAACCCTCCCTGAGGCGGTCGAGACGACTTGCGCGAAATGCACTGAGAAACAGAAGACAAACATAAGGAAGGTTATCAAGGCTATCCAGCAGAAGTATCCCAAGCAATGGGAAGAACTTGTCAAGAAAAACGACCCCACGGGCAAGCACCGCGCCAACTTTGACAAGTTTATCCAGGGAAGCTAAATTATCTCTAAGTTATATATTGTATAGGTTAAGTAATAGGTATAGTTAAACCAAAATATTCGTTTGCCAAACTATTAAGACAGTTTTATGGTATTACAATTTATCATTATAAAAGCTAAGAATGCTTCGTTCAATGTTGCTTAGTTAGGCTATGATCCCCTTTTTAAATCCACCCTAATGTATCTCTGTCGCAGTTTTGGAAACAACACCATCAAATAGTTGCAGTGTTGAATTAGTTCAATGATACGAACAAAACCATGATTGACAATATTATAAAATTACGAAACACGTAACGAATACAAGTCGTTAAAGTTAATGATTTGATGATATTGTCAAACAAGAATTTGTCGATCAATTAATGATATTGTCAGTTTTGCAATTCGACCACAGACTGATTAACGAGGCGAGCGGCATTTGTTTTATCTGTACTGCATTTAAATACCCGCGTAAAATCATGATTTTCAATAATAAATTTGACTTGTTACATACTTCAAGATTACTCGTAAGTGCAAAAGGTTTTCTGTTTAACATTTTCAATGATATTGTTGGAATTTAAATATACAAATGCTTAGATAACTGGCATATTAGTTACTAAGTCCTTATAAAATATACCGTTTCTTTTGAGGTCAAGTTAAATTGTATGAATATAAACAGAATTAGTGTTGTAATCAAAGCTCGACACACTAATTTAATCTTATGTAACCATGCTGTTAATGTCAACAAAGAGATTGTGATTTACAATATTGTTCAAGGTGGTGACATGTCTAGAAAATTATTTATTTAAAAATGTAATTAGATAATAAAAATATGTGATATAACAAATTCTTTTAATACAAAATACTCTTTTTGGTACTTGATAACTCTCGTTGAAGGTATGTAATGATTCCGAAGACCAATTAATGTGTTTTACAGCAGAAATCCAAATTGATTTATACATATAGATATGAATCAGTGAGATTCATAAAGGTATCTTTATTTGATTCTACTACAGTGTTGGATAAGAATCCGACTGACCTGGTCATGTTTATCAGATTATTATATTTATTTGATTGTTGAGATGTGATACATGTTATTAATATAATAATTAATTATAGTCCTGACTCTGGGAATCACAGTGGAAATATGTAAATGTTGAATAATATTTTAGGGAAGTCGATGCAAATAATAATAACGAAATAAAAATTATTGAAAGTCATATCGTTCTGGAAAGTTATGATAAAAATAGCTACTATATATATACTATGCTACTATACATACGATAAAAGCCTTAATTTACGCTTAAGAAAGATGTAATAACTATTCTAGAGAAAAAAAGATAAACCGACTTCAAAAAGAAAAACTGCAAAATTATTATAAAAAGAGAAATGCTATTGAATGGAAAACGGAACTGCTTGGTATATTATTAGTCGGCTAAAATACTTTTAAGTATATTGTTGTTTATCGGGTTTAGCAGCAAATGGGTCGAATATAAAACCTCATCATTTTGAAGTTGATTAAAATACAATAATAAGTAACTAAAAGTTGCTAGATGGAATATATAAATTGAAGTTTGGCTCAAGACTTAGACGGTAAAGAACGTAGTTGCAAATTACAGGCAAGTAGAAGTGGGTGAGCAATCGACATTTGGCGTTGGGCAAGCCGCAGCCGGTCGGTACCATTTCCAGTATTGCATGTAGCATGTGTTTGTGTGCCGCGAGGCCGCTTGCGCCAACTGCATTCTGACGTAAGCCAGTTGTATAATGATTTCGTACAATCTGTGACACTGCGCAATGTTCCGGATCGATCCGTCATATTGCTATGGGGTTTGTGCAACGGTTGCCAGTGCGGATACCTTGGGTTACGAATACAATAATTGAATGATTTGAAGCGTAACACTTGTAATTTTATGTAACGGTTTATTAGCAAAAAGGCAGGTAATGGAAAAAGAATGGAAGGGGCTCATACTACATAACTCATCCTTACCTAATAGTTATAAGAGTAAAAAATTATATTTTGGTTTCTTTCAATAATAATTAGTCGTTTATTTCGTATTATCATTTGCTATAAACAAAGACATTATATTGATTATTTGTTATGGGATATATTGCTTCAGTTAAGACCCCTTATTCTAGTGTTTTTAAATATCTTCCATGACAGAAAACAATCTGTTACTATTATACGCAAGTATAGATAGATTAAACTACACAACAACAACATTGATTACGACCCAGGTTCTGAACTTTACACTTTTGCGACGAGTATAACTAATCGTTAAAAGTCAAGCATATGAAAATCTTAATAACCTTTCGACGTTATTTTATCTTTATGTTATAACGCAACCGTATCCCAATCCCATGCCGGCAGGGCAGAGTATCGTAAGATGCAAAAGGAATAGTATGTCTTTAACGTTGCTGATATCCACGGTCGACCGTAGCCTTACGCTTCGTTCATACGGCGACTACGCGATGAATATTTTGTTGTAAACGATCGAACTTGACCGCAGTTACAACAAAGAGTGCATGAAAACGCAAAAACTAGTCGCCGTGTGAACATGCACTTACCATCAGATAAATCGACGTGAATTTCTTTGGAAAAGATATCGACCCGTTTGGATGATGATACGGTTTTACGTAATGAATATTATTATTAAAAGATCAGTAACATGATTGATATTATTATGTCTTCGGTGAGCCTGCCTAGCTAGCTCGTCATTGTAATCTTTCTTGTTTTTGAGTTAGATGCTTAAAGATAAGTCGCGATTTCACTGACGCTAAGAAGTCCAAAGAAAGATAGAAGATGCTGTCTTCTTCTTCTCCTTTTATCTTTCTTTTTCTTTGGCAGTCAAAACATTGGGTTGGGTGCTTATGCGACGGTAACTAATTACATTTAGGTGGCTTATTTGTTAACTGTTTAAATTAAATAAATATGTTTTCTTATATAAAACACCATACTTTCAATAACTTTTATAATACCACAAATGTTCTAGGAGTAGATACAGTAAACTCAAAGTGAACAAAGAGAACAATTAACGAACTGTAAGTACTAGTAGAAGATATAAACACACTTCTATTTTTACAAGTATTAATGCACTGGAGCAAAAAAATTAGTGACTATGCTGTTCATTATTTAGGAGTTTCCTCATCTGCAATCATGAGTATAGTATCAGGTCAAGATTATCTTAAAAATATGATTTCACCAAGTAAAGCCACATTACTTGCATTGCATTTTGTATTGTTGCT
>DWPA01004711.1:0-12558 GCA_018251375.1 Calpodes ethlius | reverse complement strand
CGCAGTAATTACCGACCTCTGTCTTCCTTTCTCCAAGCTCAGGAGCTTGTGTGTGAAGCCAACCCTGATAATGGCTATTAGGTTAGGTTAGGTTAGTCTCTATTACTTCGGTTATGCTCTATTACTAGGCTCATAAGAAGTTCCCTCACCTAGAGACAATCTTGAATGTAGAATCAAACAATCTATCCATCTATGACCCTTAGAAAGTCCACTACTGGACATTGGCCTCTCCTAATTTGCACCACTCAAACCGGTCTGGTGTCTTTTGAATCCTACGGAGGCCTGCTGTCTTTTTCAGGTTGAAAATCAAATTTTAACATAAAAATACATTGTCATCGGAGCTAATACAATATGTAAAACTGTAACTCAATATTAAAATTTAAGAATGGACCCAAAAAATAGGGGGCAAACTAAATATAAAACCGTTTAGGTAATAATAATATTTGTAAAACGACATCCCGTAAGACGCGGTAATTGCAACATTTGGGCCGCTCTGCGCCACCGCGCTTCTTCGAGGAATATCGCTCACGGTATGTTTTCACTTTGCCGTAAAATCAGCGCTGGTGCCATTTTAAGCGAAATAGAATTTGCCGGAGATTCTTAAGATACACCAGCTCGATGTATACAATTGCAAGCGAGAAAGTTTTGGTGCTTTTGAGACATGTGTACAAATTATAGGACTTTATGTTTTACTCAACCGGTTCCTTTTAATTTCAAGTCGCTAGTTGAGATATTTAGCAGGCGTGATCTCACAAACTTTCGAATGTGCTCAAGTTTGCTTAACATTTGATTATCTTTTACACAGTTCGTGCTTGACTAAAGTGCCTGCGCTCTGCACTGTGTTCATTAAACTACCGAAAGCCTATTCACTTGCCTTGAAGATGAACAGAGATACCGTCGCAGGCAAGCAATTCCAGTCCTTTGCAGAACGTATTATAAAAGATGAAGTGAAGCGTTTTGTCTATTACGAGAGGGTTGTTTACATCAACATAGATGGCCTTCCGTCATAAAGCCCGATAGTAAAAGAGTTTGAGGCTCAAATTTACCTGACGTAACTTATAAGTACTCATTTTTAGTCCGCATATTCATTTTCATATATTGTTTCGATATTTATGGCTGCTTAATGCAAAATTTATATGCAGATTCTCGAATGAAATGTAATCGATGTTAATTAACGGCGAGTAAGGGTGGATCGAATCCCATAATGTGCCTTTTATTATTAGTTACCTAGATTCCAATTACAAAATCCGATACTATTATTACAACAATATTATATAATTGTATAATTATCTTTCCATGAAGCCTGTCTAGTTAGCTTCCACGCTTTTACTTGAGTCAACAAATAAATAATAATTAATAGTATGAATCTGGAATAGATTGCTGCGGCTGTGTTCCCGTCCACCTATGACGTGGATGTCATCAAGAAAAGAATACTAGCACCAAGTTAGAGCTCTCAATACCTTACTGCATCTCCACTTACCATCAGATGGGAATGTGATCATTAACTGATAATAAGAAAAAAAATCAGCCAAACTTGTGTTTCGCATTCTTTTCTTTCTTCCTCGGTAAAACATCGAATTACCATAACATCACCTTACCACTTTCATCACCATCAACACCGTAAGCTTATGGTGTTACTAATGTCCTTTTCCCACTATGCGACGAACATCATTTATTACCCGGAGGATTCTATGGTCATTTTATCGCCTATTTATTCAAAACAAGAGACCCGCTCTTCAGTGGAAATTTAAACGTAATTCAATATGGCAAATTTTACATTTGTAATTGCAATGAATTAGAGAAAAAATATCTTTTGTCATTTCTCTCCACTTAAACTTATGCTATACCAAATGTTAGACTTGTACAGAAATGCCTGTTTTAAAAATGAATACAAAGGTTTTGCTATCTGGTATTAATATACAAATTCCAATGTTATGATTCATAAAAAAATACAATATTTGTATCAAACGGTGCTTCAATTAAATTTTCATTTCATTTATTCAACGAATTTATTTTACGCACAATACAAAATATTCATAAAAATTGTTCGTTTTCAGATGCACATAGCTCCGCAAATATGACTAAGTGAGTAGTATTCAGCTTTTATATACGTAGATCAACGCAATATTTTTCCGAGTGCTCGCTCTACTCAGCAAATTTGCACAAAATCTTATAATTTAAAGCTTTGCTCTTTTGTATTTTTATCTCTGGAATTATGCGATGAAATTTATAATTTGTTTTTAATATTATAGGATTTGTCTAGAATTGTAAATTATACAGTATAGTAGAATAGTAGACGGAAAACGATTCAAATAAAATGTAACGTTCGCTATTCCTACTCCAAGTACAACAAGCCACGTCACGTTTTCTTAGAAGTAAACCGAAATAAGACTATTACATCTGAGGTGGCATCCTATAGCATACTACATGTCTTACGATGACGTCACATTCGACCTGAATAGGATATCTCCCTTTGCTAAATATCAAATATCAATCTGTGAAGAGAGGCTTACCGGCTTTAATTTTCAGCTGGGGTGTTAATTAGTGACAGAGATAAAAGTTTTTTCTGGAATTGTAGGAGTTAGTGATGTATTATTTGTAATAACCATGCCACGTGTCTTAGGGAATCATGCTAAGGTATGATATTTTTGTCTCATCCCATCTATCAATAATTTTATATAAATTCCACATGAACCTCCTCGGTTTTTAGAGTACTCAAACCGTTCTCCTTAAGCTACCGCTACTTCAACGAATTCGGCAAAGATTTCCGCTATCGCGACGGGTGTGGCCCAAAAATTCGTTACTTATTTTATCTTTAAAAGCTTTTATTTAACTCACAATGTTTATTAGTTTGTTAGTATGTTTTTTTTGGTCTAATTTGCGAGCTGAATTAGAATTTCTTCCTCTTGTACTACGAATTTGACATATTACATACTGCTTAAGTTTCAATTACAACGCATTTTCATAAGTACTACCTCCTATTATACTGATGTTATACTCAGGATTAGCTTTAGATGAAGGAACTCATCAATGGTGAACATTACTGTTACAATTAAGCTCACAAACAAAGAAATCATTAACTAAGTTCACACTTACAATTGTCTCTTTCAGTAAAAGTTCTGAGAATTTTTCCCCATCCAGGATAAAATATCTATACACCTCCCACCTTTTCTCCGAATAAGAAACTGAATATGCCCATCTGATGTAATTTTTAAGTTCTTTACTCATAACACCAATTCGACATCAACTCCACATTGATTATATTCGTAGGAAAGCCTTGAAAAATAAGCATTATGTCGTGTTCCGTGTAAGTACAGTAAGTAAATTTAAGAGATCATAGTTGTCATAGGTATACCTACTAAGCATCGACTACGCGTAAAGTACGCATCGTATACAAGTATATACTTTAAGTAAATGTTGAATTTTAACCCTAAGTAACACAATATAAAGTTTCATATATCAAAGGTTACCAATGAGTTGAATCCAGTGTGAAACAAACGTGTAAAGAGATATATGTCTTTCACCAAAATTTCTACATTACAATACTCGACAACTATATTCCCTGTAACCTCAATTATACAGTATTCCAACCCTTTTCAACTTTACTGTTATAAAAGTATCATATTTTTTTTACAATGAATCTTCAAAAAGACTTAATAACACTTTTTACGGTTAGGTTTTCTTAATGATGATAAGCAATAAAAGTAGGTGACGCTTTATTTTAACCTCATTCTACGCGCCTAAAACATGACTCAATGAAATTTCCAAAACGTAAGGCTACAATGATTCATGACCTCTTAATAAGAGTAGAACTTCATTATAGAATGACAGTGACATGATTATTTGACAGAAAAATAAAATTAACTAACAATGGAATTATATAAACTTTGTTATTTTCAATTTTCTTATACCGAACTGACATTCTAAAATCTGCAGATGGCAAATGCTTACATATTTTGAGCATAATTATTGCGTTAGAGAAAAATTTAACAAATACCTCAACGAACAACGTATCGAGATGAGGCTCTTAATCACCTGTCTCAAGATAATTCTCGAGAACTTACGTCATATCGGTACGTGTACGTCATTACGATGAAAAACAAAAACGTATAAAAACTCATGATTATCGGTAACATCAAAGGAAAGCGGCGTCGCAGACAAAACTGTACATGTGGGTCCATTCAAATCCAGATATCTCTAGGCATAATCTTCCGCAATACTTTAAGGAGTGCCGAAAACTGATACAAGGCACGAGGTTGAGAAAAATAACGTAGTAACAACCCCCAGAACTGAGAATTAAGATGCAGAGAGAGAAATTACTACTTGTTTCAAAGTAAAAAATGATTAAAGTCAGAAATTGTAGTCAATCACGGGCACTCCGTATGAATAAAGATGACATTCAAAGCTAGGTTTACCATGCTATGTATAAATCCTTCTACGTACGCCACAATACACCCATTTGATGCCGAGTAAAAACGTGCGATCCGATTCGTTAACAACCCACGAAGCGTTCAGGATTTTTTGTGTAGCACGCTGACAATCGAGCTGACCTTCCTGATAGTAAGTGGCTACCGCAGTCCATGGACATCAGCAATATTAAGAGACATAACCTATGTGATGCCGAAGAACAAAGAAGAGAAGAAAGTAAATTCAATTAAGAAAGAACTGACTCTCCAATCCCAGACCAGGATGAGACGCTCGTGATTGAGTCAAGCAAGATGGCGACTAGCCAGGCAGACTTCACGGAAAGATAATAATATCAGTAATAATATTAACCTATTAAAATAATCATGTTAGAACATTTCAACCTTAGACGGGACATCTCTGTGTTCTAATGACTTTAGAATTGTAAGGTATTATTCAGTTCAGTTTGGTGTTTTCTTTGCTGTTCCATCACTATTTCACCTGTTGCATATTGAAGTTATATTCACATCGATTGAAATCTAGTGGATCTCTTGAATCTAATTCTCACAAAGATTTTTGTGACTATATGCTAATTTTGAAATTAGCTTTCTTCTTAGATGTTCTAGGAACGGTATGAGATAAAGATTTTCAAACAAGCTGTAAAAAAAGTTCTTCGTCAGAGTCATTGAATTAGCGACTTCTCTAGTATGACTTATTCTTTGAGCATTTGACCTTTTAATATTAGGTTATAATATTTTCGTCAACCCTACAGCTAAAATAGGTCTCATTCTAAATAAGTTTTTTTTTAATATAATAAATTGTGAAGAGCTGCCAAAACATTTTATTACATTTTTTTTTACATTTTTATACGTAGTGGGAAGCGAGGAAAAGCGTGTAATCTATACGACTGCTTAGTACTTACTTTGTGAATGTCTTTATGACGTCTCAACATAAAACCTCTTTTCCCAGGGTTAGTATTGGTACCCACAATGGATGGGCAACACTTCACACCATCTGTATCCTCAAGCAAACGAAGAACCGCATGAAATAATGGATTCACTTCACGAAAATAATTAAATTCATGCAAACGAAATCCTAACGTGAAATGATCAATAATTCTTTAAAGGAATAACCGAAATGGTTGGTTGTTATACTCCTAGTGCTTATATAACATTGTGTTTCTGAATGCGAATGCGAATATCCAAATGAATAAACAAAACTGGAATTCTGAACAACAGGCAGATTCGTTTTACCGACCGAAGGCCGGAAATGAATGATAAATCTATTCAGGTACAGACGCATGCCACGTGCGTTTTATTTTTTTAGCGGAGAGGATGAAACTGGAAACAATAAAAATTTGTAACTGTATAAACATTTGTATTTTACCAATCGTTTTTAGCAGGAAGTAACAATATCATCAGTTTTTATAAGTGTAGCTCAAATGTTTTTATCACGTTCTTAATTAATTTTACCAAACGTCTGTAATCGAGACATTGATATGTATGGCATAACAATTTTACATACTAGAGTTTTATTATAATCATCATCAATCAATAAGCTCCGAGCATTTTCAATTGTTACCTCCAGTTGGCTTCAAATCGATTTACTATAAGTCAATAATAAGAAGTTGTCTATCAAAATTTTCCGAGCTTGAGATTTTTCTAGGTTAATCTAACAACTTGTTTATCTCCAAAGTTACATAATAAAATTATTATGAGTGGAGTATTATCGCAAATTCGACTTCTGCTCGCTTCACTGAGTTTACATTTTCCCGCTGAATATTCAGACATATTCGCATATGATAAGTTTTCTGTTTATTCTTACCCGTATTGATCGCTAAAAATAATATTTCCAAGAACACTCTCCAAGACTCTGTCTACCCTCTTGTATAAGATCTGAAGGATATCTGTCAAATAAGACGTCCACTGCCACTAGAAAGTTCCTCAAAGTGTATTTAACTTGGATCGGGGTCGCAATGGGCGCGCACTGGAAATGCTGGTTCATTATCGTTGAAAGGCTCACAGATACAAAGCGGTATATTGAACAACTATTATTTACCTTTACATGATTCGATTTAATATTTTTAGAAAAAAATTGCATCGACGAGTATTGCATAGTAATATATATGTAATAAAAATCCTCGGATGAGAAGAGCAGTTTATTTTTTTTATGTATATCAATAGTCGACTGGCGAGCTGATGATGATAAGAAAGAAGAAGAAAAAAGTAAGAACTGCTATTCGACGCTCCAGCTGGAACACTCGATTTTATTAACAGCTGACTTAAGCAATAAATCTAGGAGCTAGACAGGCTGATTGTACAGAAAGATTTATTTCATCATCATCATCATTATCATTACAACCCATAAATGTCCCTCTGCTATGCTCGGGCCTCCTCTCACAATGTGATGGGTAAAGGTCGTAGTTTACGACGCTGGCCAAGTGCGAATTGGCAGGCTTCACACACCTTTGAGAACATTATGGAGAACTCTTAGGTATGCAGGTTTCATCGCCATGTTTTTCTTCACCCAAGCAAGTGAATATTAACTTTGTAATACGCACATACCTTTTTGAAAATTAGAAGTGCGCGCAGGATTCGAACTCACGCACCAAGTTCAGGAAACCAACTACTAGGCTAGTACTGCTAATAAAATATATAATTAATCGTAACTTTGAGTTTATCAATAAGCCTTATTTTCGTCCCCTTTAAACGATAAACTTACCTGATTTATTATTAAACAAGGCTCTGTGACCTTTATAAGCACTTAACGCACCAAATATTTACAGTAGCTTTTTACGCATTCGCTTACGGAGGGTGTTTCATTCCAACCTTGTGAGACACTGATGCCTCGTTTATGTTAACTAAAAATAAAATAAAGGTTTTAAGATTAATAATTGAATTTATATATTTTAATTCAATTGGCACATTCAAGCAATAAATTCAATAGTTAAACAAAGCCAAAAAATACAGAAATTGTTGTATTAAATTACGAAACTGCATGAAGAAACATTTATTAAGAGATAAAATGTATTAAATTAAATACAAATATTTTTCGTGCGTGAAAATTATACAGTATTATTAACAAATAATGATTATTAAAATTGTGTATTAGATCATTTTGGGCATATTGGAGCGGCCTAAACTGTTGACCCCAATTCCAGGCCGTGAGAACAGGGCACCGTAACGTGCCAGAGAAGCCCCCGCTTGCTAGTAGGGCTTCGCGTAAAGATTTTATTACCAATATTATTATTAACGACAAGCTCAAATCGATTTCGCAGGGAAGGCGACGCGACTTGCCTTCTTATAATACAAGTCGAGTAAAAACACAATGGAGTGAAATCGCAGCGAAAACCAAAGATCTGGTTAAAGTCAAGTGAAGAAGTTAAAGACCATATCTGGTACCATAGTTTCGTCAAAACTCATACCATAGTTTTTCGTTTTGAGATAAGTTGAGACTTACTACGGACGTTTGTATATTTCCTCACGCATTCCTGTTCCAAGAGACGAGAATGACAAGGCGCCTAGTTGACTCGATACAATACCGAAGATATTCCGAAAGTCAGTACAAGAGAAGACGTCTGGAAACAGCTAAAAAATAACAAGGCATTAGGCGATGACCGAATTACATCTGATCTGCAAAAAACTGGAAGGATTTTTTTCTTGGTGGTACTGTAGAAGTTGTTTGAATATGTTATTAATAGCGGGAGTACTCTGGAAGAGTGCAGAATAAGCATGTTGAAAGTGTTCTTCAAAAAGGGGCAAAAAACCATTTTGAAGAAGCGCAGGCTAATTGTTATTATTTTGGAAGTGTGAAGCAGAAGTGCGGTGACAATGTTCTTCAAAAAGGGCGATAAAAGCTTTTAAAAGAACTATAGGCCAATTTCATGTTATTATTGGTATAGCTGATATTTTTGTGTAAAGCTAGTCTATTTATCAATATCTTCTTGTTTCGGTTATCCAAAAGGTTTATCGTGTCACAGCTTAGGGTTTGACAGTTCATTTTTTTCCTTATTCTATCCTTTCTGATAGTATAATGATGTTTTTAATGATGTGATCGGTCGCCATGTTCGTCACCTACGAGTATTTACATAAAAAGCTACATTAAGAAATTTACTTATTATTTTTAATAAAAAAAATACACTTTTCCTACTAAATAGTAACAACTGCGAGGCCACATGATGTTCTGTAATTCCGTTGCCAGTAATACATGAATGATTGTTGACAAACACACAAGTATGGAAATATTTTTTTTGACAATAAGAAGTTGAAATGGATTTGATAGAAAGTTGAAGATACTTAATAAGAGAAATGGATATATTTATTATAAATGGCAACATTTACTTTGAATGAAGATAACTTTTAAAGGATTCTTTGAAATTGTTACACATTATGTAACTCTTTTACGGTTCTAATATTATGTTATTATTCTAAGATTGATGGCCAATACAGAGAGGATAACTTACTTATTAAGACTATATTTAAGATAAATGAATAATCGTCATATGATAAGCCATTTTATCTACTCATAGATAGATTTAAATTCCCAGTATATCTTGAACATTAT
This sequence comes from Calpodes ethlius, assembly GCA_018251375.1. NCBI lineage: Eukaryota > Metazoa > Arthropoda > Insecta > Lepidoptera > Hesperiidae > Calpodes > Calpodes ethlius. The sequence goes on along the minus strand of DWPA01004711.1, from coordinate 3,591 downwards.
AATACATTTAAAAGCCTTACCTTGAATATACATGTTACCAAGACTGACACAATTTAGCTTAAGTGCCTTTATTCCACAATAATCTTTTTACTCAAGGCTTACATGAGTTTAATATTAAATACCCGTAAACGGTACTGCCGGAAATTATGGCTTGAGTTATTAATTATTTATAAGAACTTGTTGCAACAGCGCATAGTATCGTTATTATGGGAATAAAGAAAAGATAAAAGTAATAAGCTAGGTAATATTCATGAAAAGATAACTGTTCGTATCGCTTAGTTTCTGTAGAAAAACATTGTTACGGTTATTGAGAGTGGATATTAGAATAATAATGATAAATAATTAAGTTTAAACTGTAGTTTGTGCTTTTATATTTGATGTAATATTTTATATTTGTTGATTTATTGATTTGAACGCGAGTCTGTTTAATAGACCTTTAACGGTTCAGAATTCTCTAATAATTAGGAAGAAAATAAAGTTTATAATGTTTTATAACATGTTTATAATTATTGTTCACTACGAGTTTTTATCGCAAATAATAGATATTCACTTAAGTCAATTGCTTCGGTAAAATATAGAAGCAAAAAATCATCATAATGTTTACATGAAAAACTGATTATTATACTGACAAGAATAATATTTTAATATAGGCATTTTGTTCTTTTTGTAAATATTTATGTTATTTTATTCTTCTTCGTAATATAAAATTTTCGATCTAAGGACTTTACTCAATTCATTGTCGTGTTGCCAATTAAGTAGCAAGAGGACAATCCGATTATTACTAATTCTCCGATATTGGTGTATTACATATACATATAGATATCGCATATACATAAGTATCGTTGGAATTAAGCTAGGTAGTACAACGCTCAATAACGATTAGCTGAAGTGTCCTAAGGTCACAGCATCGTCCTTCATTGAGCAGGGTTCTCCAGGAGTAGGAACTCGTTTTGGTTCAAAAGTTGGGTTGGGTCAGGCCTCAAATACACACACACATATTCTCCTCGCTACTATTCCTGTGCCATGTAATTTGTATACGGGAATATTCACGGTAAAATTACGACTCAGGGACCTACTTAATTTAGCATTAATATTTGTCGTGTAAAATACGTGACCCGTGCGCACTAAGCATGGGCACAATACATTCTTTAGTAGCTTTTTGGGGTAAGCTAAGGATTTGTAATGGACCTTTATAGACTTACATATAAGCTGTCAAAACTCTAATTTAAGCTACTCATTGATAATGAACATCACACTATAGATTGAAAACCAAATTTACAAATAAATGATGACAAAATTCTTATAATTACAGAGCTAAATTCAAAAAGATATACCTTATATTTATACCTTATTAATTACAATTTATAGTTACAATAAGATATACTATTTCTCTTAGAGTGGGCTGTTCTAAATAATCATTTATACGTTTATATACACGTGAGTCACATATATCTGTCTCGACTACGAATTAAATTTGGAACGTGTCCCAGACACTACCAATTAAGCTATGGAGACGTCGTAGAATGACTATAGATTTAAATGGAGAATTGTTAATTTAGTACTTAAAATACACGGTAGAAATAGGCTTAATCGTTCGAACGGCAGACTTCCGAATGCGGGAGCGTTAGGACCAATCCAGCACGCATCTGTTTCAAAACTTATGTACGTATGTACGTTATGTACTTAACATTTAAAATGACTGCGACACAATTATGACTTTGCGACTAACCATAGCAGAGTCAATTTATCTTGATGTAGCTCGGTTTAGGGGCGAAACACGTGTTGATGATTGTACATATGTTGGTATATACATTCATTTTTCGTAGTGCATATTTTCCTTAATGATAGGTATGTGGCACGCATATCTTAAAGTATTTACCATCACATACTTTATTTGCGGATTGTTCCAAGAAGACTTCTAATACTATTAACTAAATAATCATTTAATTTCACGAAGGAAAACATCGCGAGGAAACCTATTCACCTAAGAGCATTATAGTGTTCTCGAAAGTGTGTGAAGGCCCAAGCACAGAAATGAAATGATAAATACAGATAAAATTTAATTTTAGGAGTTTAGAAAATCCTACAAATGAGGTTTATATTAACGTAGTAGAATGTTTAAGACGTGAAGGAAAATATTCAATTTCAAGCTTAGAATTTGATTAAAACAAGATTTTTCGCAGCTTTTCATTAATGTATCTAAAACTTAGTATTAATTTTCCAAGATTCCCTGGAGTGATATAACTTGAAACATTTCAAATTATTGCTAACATTGTATAAATTTTTCGTCTCAGTTCAATTTTGTTCATTGTTTATAAGGAAAAGAAGAATACGCGGAAATTTGTTACGGAAAAAATGCGCTATGCTTTGATGAGTGTTGCAATTCTTCTTTTAAAAGTGTGTTCATGTTGCTAATTTCAGTGAGACAGTTACCGTGTTGTGATGAATGCAAACTATAAACGTGTTAGACTTCAAACAGAAAACGTGGAATCCTTCATTTTACGTGCATGTCCGAGTCGCGTTTGATAAGTGTACGTTCTGCGTTCTGTTACAAAGACATTATCAACTTCTGCTGCCACAAGTGACTCATTTCTCGGAACTACTTTAAAATATATTACTTTATTTACGATTTATATTTCGCTGAGTTTCTTGGAGGAAACCGAAGACCTTGGAGGAAGAGAGATTGAAGGTCTTTGGGGAATATTAGGTTCTATGACTAAAGTTGGTCCAAAAACATGTGGAATAATAACACTTGTAAAATTCAAACAAAAACACAACAAATTTGCTTTAATTAAGTAATGTCATTTGATTAATAAAACATAAATGAATATGATTTCTCCAAAAGACACATTTGTTATTCAAATTTTATTTGTCATATCGGGATGTGGATATGTAACTTATTAAACTTAGGAAATATTTTTTATCCTACGGCTATTAATAAAATAAAAAATTTTACAAAAACATACAAATATAGCTCTTATTTCTATTAAACTATGCTTGAAGCTACGTTCGCGTGAGTACATGGCGTATATACAAACAAAAATATAAATTATTTTTTTTCCGCACGTCGTAAGATTTTGATATATATTGAAATTAAACTTGAAACAATATAATTTAAATTACTATTAAATAAAAACGAGCGTTAAAAATAACTTCCGTTTTTTTCGGTACAACCATAGATATGCTACGTTGCCGCGGTCGTAGATGGTCTACGCCGTAGCCTCTACGACAATGGTATAACTTAAAATTCTTTGATAAAAATTGACACATAAAATATTGATTGCCTTTTATTAAGTGTTACGATTTCACTGTTACGGTTTATTTTGTATATCGTGTTGTCTTTAACGATGTGTCGAATATGTGTACGAATTAAATTTCGTAAAGTATTCATTAATCGTCATCTTATATGAAAAAGGATATAATCTTTAGCTTAAGATATTCATCCATACTAAGATTATAAATACAAAAGTGTGTTTCTTTGTGTGTTTGTTTGTTTAGACGACAAGTACTACAGGCTACTTTTACCGCAAAAACATCACATTTTTGTAGAAAGATCCATTACGATGTATATTTCAGCCAAATTAAAGGAAT
>DWPA01004710.1:0-12558 GCA_018251375.1 Calpodes ethlius | reverse complement strand
ATACATACATATGATGACATCGTGTCGCCCAATCAAGAAACGGTCCTTGTTTAATATGAAAATGTAATTATATATTATGCAAGCTATGTCCGCGAATTCGTCCGCGTGCAATTTAACAAAAAGTCTTTTATTTTTTTTGTGGCCTACGTTACTCCTTATAACATCAGCTACCTGTAAATAAAAGTCACGTCAAAATCGGTCCAGCCATTTCAGGGATTAGCCAGAACAAACATACAGATGAAAGTTGTAAAAAATGTTATTTATATGCATGTATTAAAAAGCGATTATTTCAATATAACAAATAAAGAAATTTACTTCAATTAAAGGTTAAATCAATGGGGCACTCAATGCGGGGTACGGGTATTCTTATAATAAAATGAATTTGAATCATACTGCAGTGCTGCTTCAATTATGCTTATCGAAAGGTCTATTCACCTATTCAATTAATGTCATGTATTCTGAAATGGAATGCTTAAATAAAAGAACCTCAGATGGCTGAATTTATTTTACTATTCCAAGTCTAAAACGGGAATACTTCTTTTCATAAATCTGCGGTTCTAAACGCTTCAGTATGTAATTGATGAATGTAGTTGAATGCCGTTAACTTTATTTACTTTCATCTTAGAATAATAACGCTTTGAACAATAAAAATAAAAAATTCTGTTTGAAGACACTAGAGAGAGACCCTCTCCGAGACCATGCCCTCCTAATGCCTCTGGGCATCATCTTCATAATCGCCGCATAACCGCACAGCCGCCAACCCTATCGCCCCAATGCCATCACATGGCGACCTTGCAACCCTACCATCACATATTATATAGTGACTATAGTATGTCATGTTTGAGTATTTCAAAGAAGCCTTCAAAGGCTAACTTGGTAAGATGAAAGTTTTGACATAAAAAAAAAAATACTGTATGTACTTTAGAAATATCGATTAGGTATTTTGCATTCTTAAAATATAACACATTACCACAGTTATGTGCGTGTCGGTGAATGTAAGTACAGGATATTAACACACGCTCGTAGTTTTTATTCAGCTTAAGCCAATATGGTATTAAAAACCAACCGATTGGGCGTGTTATACGTCTTTGTTTATCTTTCTTTCTTTACTCTAACTTTTAATGTTAACTGCTACTTTAGTATATTCTCTAATTTAGTGAAAGATTATGTTTTATAAACTTAACGCGTGTCAATCGGAAATATAGACAGGTCAATCTTATTGGACAACTTATTGATATCCTGGTCTTGGAATTAGTTTTTGACTATTAAAGTAGTCAAAATTGATGTACTTATTCACATAAACATTTAATACGAGTAGTAATCGACTTTTACCAATGTTGTATTTAAAATGAAGTTAATATAATGTTGTAATAATATTGTCTTGATGAGCAGTTCCGTTTCCAGCGATAACATGATATTTAAATAAAACATATAAATCCTTAGTCTAGGAATGTAGTTTGAAAATAGATCGGCAACATTGGCAATTCGTTTTCTAGATACTGAGCGAGGCTGTTGTACTAAAATATATTTTGACATAATGATATCAAATGAAATCATTCTAAAATCCTAAGTACTAATGTGAAATAATTGAGTAATAAACTTAAATATTGTACTGAAAACTGGTTTGTAATACAAGATATTGAAATTTCTCCGTTGTTGTTGACCATATTATATGTTATGTAAACTCCCGGAACCAACCCATATAATGCTCAAAAAGGCAATTTGTGATAGTATTTACGAGGCTTAAGCAGGCTTGGCTTCGCCCTGAAGGTGCGAGCGACTTAACAGCTTACGCGAATGCTGTGGGACTGAATCTGAGAATGTAAATTTTGGGGATTTGCGCATTGCATTGCGATTCATTTGTTATTGGGGATGTTACATCTTATTCTATAACCATTTCTTTACTTTGCAGTTTCATTTCGTAATGAGATAACCACATTTCATTAACACCGTCTCTGCAGTTAAATTTCGACTATATACGCAATTTTCAAAGAGTAACTTTACATTGTATTTTTTTATTATATGTTTGTGATAATTAGTTTTGTATTATCAAAAGTAATTTTCAACGTTAATTTTCATGTAAACTTTATTTGTACAAAATCACGGATTCCAGCGTCCGTGCACACTTTCGTCACACAAATGTATATATACCTTCACGTGGAACAGAATATATGTTTTATGATCATGTAATAGCGTATCGTGTACATAGACGATTAAAACATATCCCCGTATGTACATACCGATAAAAGAAATGTACTCAAGCGTTGAACAATTTATTTATAAATAAATCATTTCCTTTACTTCAGATTCCAGGTGCGAGCGACTTAATGGGCTCGTAAGAAATATGGCGGAGTCAATTTGTAAATGTAAATTTCAAAGATTTACGACTTGCATAATCAGATACCTCTAGTGCGATTCCGGATCGAATATTAACTATTTCTTATCAGGGATTCGTATGTATAATGAAAAAGGGGGACCCTCAGAGCACACATGTGTCGGTTATACTCAATTGTCTTTAAATTTGCTTAAATGATCCAATGGCTGCCTTCATTGGACGATGCGACAACGTTGTAGGCGATATACTACAAGTAATTTGATTTTTCAGTGTAAATCTTTTTTGTTTGGAAATTCTTAATTTTTATTTGTCAATTCTGTAGCGCAAAAGGGAAGTCCAAGTAAAGTATGTGAACGAATAAGGCTGGTAGTCTTTTGTTGTTGAGAATTTCATATGGGCGCTATGAACGACATCTTATCTATATTGTGTATATACCAAAATTTGGTACTTATGTGTGCAACTACACGTACACTAGTGCATGTTATAATGTTAAGTCATGTTTTAAAACATTTAGATTATATTTATTTGGAAAAAAGCTACTTTATTCCTAAGAACAACAGGGACCAAAATAGCACTTTTTAACTCTAGAAAAATAAAGTAATTTAATTTAGAATGTAACAATTGTTAAAAAAAGTTTTAATTACCAGAGATCAATCACTTATATTTTATGAATAAGTTAAAGGTTGTATTGTTTTTCAGTGAAGAATCGGCCAATAAGTTAACTAAGATATAAAGTGAATAAAATAATGAAGACAGAGCGTTAACATCCACGTGACCCAATTAATAATGACCCTACCTGCTTTGAAGCTCCCAGTTTATACCGCAGCCTGCGTAGATTATTGTGTTGAATAAATCTTTATCTATTGTTGTTATTCGTGTATTAAAATGAGAATCTGTTCGTAAATAAAAATACATCATCCCCCCCCCCACTTCTGGAGTTATTTTAACTCCAATAGTGTTTGGACGCTGATAAGACTTTCACCAGTTAATCTGCCTATGATCCATCGTAAGAATAATCCTGAAATATTTTATTCGTATTTCAGTTCCATTGTTGGAGTGTGTATTTAAAAATACGGAAATTGATAAATGATTATGAATTCGGAAAGATAAAAAATACGGGTCATCTGTTTGGTTGGAAACGCATCTGTGACAACTCAAGTCTTACTGATGTTCTTGAACATTGAACCACTTTCAAGCTTACTTGTCTGCTCAGTTTGTCATGTCATATTAAACGTAAGTTACAAGAAGCGAACAAGAACATACTTACCAAATACAATACGAGACATTGCAAAACGTATATACCATACCTATAATAAATTTATTTAAAGTTAACCTCATCTCCTAATTCATCTAACGACATCAAATAGGTACTCGCGTAGTGGTAAACATCCTCGTAAATCCACGAATAACGTGTAATCTCATGTAGTACTCGATAATACCAACGTAGAGCAATTGAGGTGCATTATACATCGTGAAACTTACATTGCTTTGCTTTTAGCAATGATCTTTCCCTATATAAACAACGTTAAAAGCGCCAGGTAGTTTGGTAATAATGAATATTTATATCAGCGTCGGACTAAAGCATCATTCTACACGCGATGTCGTAAGAGACGATTAATGAAGTAATTCCAGGATGTTTGTGTTGATATAAATTTAGCAATAGACCAACAGTTAATAGATCTTCTGGAATGGGCTCAATGGATAGTTCTGAATATTCCAATTAATATTCAAGTTGGAAAATTATTTTAAAGCATCTGATTAAAAATCTTTATGCAATTACGCATTCTGATGAACTCGCGTATGTCAATGAAAGCCTTAAAAAATATTACTACTCAAAGTCTTATGATGGTTTGGAAAATATCTTCAGGATGAAGTAATAATTCAAGATACCCACAATCCGGGTATTAAATTCCATTCAAATTTGTTCAACCGTTGATTTCATCATAAGCATATCGACGTGCAAATGATCCCATGGGAACCTGCGGCCGGGATAAAATCTATCCTAGATCCTAATCCCGGCACATGGTCTATTTGTAATACTGTATGCCAAGTTAATTTTAATCCACAGAACGGTTAGCGCGTGATTGAAAAATAAACATGCAGTTTCCATTCCGATACACACTTTTATTTCCAAGCAAGGTAGGTATTAAAATCAGTTATCATTTTATTTTTCACAGTCTGAATATGCTACAATATTTAAAAGTCAATTTCATCGTGCTTGCTAGATACATATTTGTTGACTTTATATATGTCAGTATTCAAGGACCTGTATATTTTAGTTATGACTAGAAATAGTTAGATGCAATTCGACGTACCTTAGTATCTTTCATTCTCGACTCCTAACTTCAGTTCCCTTCTTATCGTTGCATCCTGCTGCACATACGTTAATACTGTCACATCAACGTCCTCTTGTTAAAGGTATTCAGGTACATCATAACAATACTCGTACCGAGTAAGTTGGTTTACCTTGTACATGGGTAACTATTACACTACTCATAGGGAAAACCCTGAAAATTTTAAAAATGTTTAGTTACTGGAAACCACATTCAAAGAACAGACATATTCGTTTTTGAGTAGTAATACGATAACGTCTTCGTGTTACGAAAAATCATAGCTAGTGATAAATACCATTATTTTGTAGACATTAAATTTGAAGGCAATAGGCTAGAAGACACTGATCGCTTTTACAATATCATTGTTTACTTCGGAGAATCCGCCCAAACTTAGTGCTTTACAGTCAACAAATCGAAACTTTGATCCATTATTCAGAAGGCATATTCGGCAAACGGCAAGAGAACTCCGACGTATAAACAGGATCCCCAATTATAAAGACGCGACGATCGTTTCAAATGCTAATTCCCTGATCCCCTGAATAAATTGAGCAATTCTGAAATTAGGTTCACTCGAAACGCAAGTCGATTGAAAAAATTAAATAAATGGTTTGATTTTATATAAATTGCTTAATACTCATTAAGTCAAAGCTTCTAATTTTTAGTTCCATTTACTTAGAAAAAAGATGTTTTTTATGCTTTTAGTTACAATATTCATCCGCTTCTATTATTTGAAGAGTTTCACTTTACTAAATATAGCCAAAACAATGCAAAATATACAATTGATCCAGATAAAAAAGTGTTTTTATAAACTTTTTTTTATTTTAATTCTCCGTGTAAATTAACATCACTCATCCATGTATTAATAATCATATTTGCGAAATATTCAAGCATGTACTGTTTGAAAATAGTGTTGTTAATAAGAATACGGTCCAATAATTATAAACACAAGAAATCTTACTTATTTAAAGCGATTCATAGTTGCTTGATCTCTGCGATTACATAAAACAAAAACCCACAAAGCTGGAAGAAAGCGGGTGGTTAACCAAAGGTTCGCTCTAATTCCTCGCCGCAATTAGAAAAGAGGCAGCCACGGGTTATTAGTAGTTTCTCTGTTAATAAGAACATGGTAGATAAGACCATTTTATTACACGAAAACATTAGCTACGAGAAACTACTCTTTGGTTTGAAGCAATGACTATACTTCCCTAATCCAAAGGTCTTAATGTAATCACTACTTTAGTAACAGAGTAGTCTTAAGTGGAGTAAACCGTAATTGATTTGCCTTTCCTATACTGTACGTCGTATTTTTCTAATAGATCGTTGTATTGATTTGAATTGTATTAAACAGAGTAATTATTGAGATATACATTGAGATATATCGATGTATCTATAGCCTATATTGATATTGTACTCGTAAATGTGTGCGGAATGTATGCGGAATTGTGGTTACTTGTTTGTCGAAGCGTCGTTATAATATAATTTCTGGTGTGGAGATATTTGAGAGAATGTAAAGTACGGTACTTTACATTCACTACGAAATAATGTTTTTTATAATGTGTACGTGCATATAACAGACATGATACGATGTAATAGATTAACATTAACAATTTAACATAACATTAACCATCTTGAAACATTATGTGAAGGTACCTAGTAACTTATACTAATATTAAGATATTCCCTTATAATATTTTAAAATGTGCTTCTCGCAGTCTCTTAGTTTACAAATACGGGATAGAAAATTACGACAAAATTGAGCTGATACAACTAAAACTACTTCTAAAGAAAATTGGGTCGAATAACATCTATGGATATGCTACCCATAATGTTTAAGTTGCGATATCTTTCGTTACACGGTACGTAAGTTTAACAACTTCTGAAGTCATAATTTTTCTTAAATCACTCTATTTTTTAATCGTATTTCTTAGAAACTTTACAAGTGGTTTTATACATTGTTGAAAAGAGTTACAACAAAGCAACGTAACTATAATACATTGAAACTTGTCAGGATAATAGATACTACAGAATTTAAATAAGAAAACCTTTTACAATTCTATCATCTATTGATCAGTAATGTAAATAGTAAAGATTGAAAAAGATTGGCTTATATTAAAGTGTATGAAGTATTTATATCTCAACACGTATTGGGACGACCTTTAATTCTATAGACTTTGGAATTTCCTACAAAACTGTTTTCAAAGTAGGAAGAAATCGAATGATTAATATTAAGAGACTTGTAAGAATACCGTACCACGTTAAAAAAACAGTTACAGCTCTTTATCAGTATCTTTGTAAATAAAAATGTGGCAGATAACTCTGATTTATTGGGCCTTTACTTAAAAAATGATATAAACTTACTCCCAATAACATTGTGGAAATTCGGCTTAACGTCGTAATATTTTTATTAACAATAATTATTTCCTCAATAAATGTCAATTTGAAATCATATAAATAATATTCAAATATATAAAAACAACATTGTAAACACTGTTGTAGATATGCTAGCGTTCAATAAACATTTGGAGGTGCCGCGTTTTAAATTTAAAATCACTGCATGTTAGAATTTTTACGTAGCGGTAAGGGTGTGTGAAAGTGGTGCCAAACATGAGAGATACGATTATGGTAGGTGATGAATACGAACTCACTCTATAAAAACAAAATTCACATTTTTCTACAGAAAACTAATATTTTTAAACAAGCAATTCTTGTCTGTATATACTCGTAACAACGATCTCGGAAATGGTTCCAACGATTTTCTTGAAATTTTGTATTCAGGGGTTTTAGAGGGCGATATATCGATCTAAATAGGTTTTATTTCCAAAAAATGGTTTTTTAACCATGTTTTGATAGAAAAACCTTGTAGATTATTAGAATACGAAGCTAAATTTATGAAGTAAGAATAGCTCGGTCAGAAAATTGGGCGTTTCAATTAATTAAATATTATTTTAGTAAAAAATAACAACGAGCTAGGCTCGGTCATCCAGGTACTATTTACTAATAACCATAAATGCTGCGTATTTATATTTCGATTCTATTTCATGTGAATAGAAATTACTATCCCAGCTTATCTTATTATCTTAGCGCAATAAAAATATAACACAAAAATTACAAAGGTCGACCGATCTCACAAAGCAGGAAGAAATTAGCCGGTAACACAGAGGTTTGCTCTAATTCCGAGGCAGCAATTAGGAAAGCGAGTAACTATGGCTTATTAGCGGTTACTTTGTTAATGAGACTGCGGAAGGCATATAGAAAAGATTTCTGCATTTAAAAAGCCCTGTGCTCCACTAGCGAAAAATCTTTTTCGGTTACCCAGGCTTGGTATGCATCATTTGGAACTCAGTGTGAATGGAAAGTGATGCGATCTAGGATGAATAACCTTTCTGCTTATTCAGGTCTGATTTTTTCATACTGGTTTCACTTTTGAATGACCAGTACAGTTTTTGGATTATGAATGGACATTAAGTAGTTCAAAATGTGTGCTTGCATTTTGTTGTGGATTACATAAAGTTGAAAATATATTTTTTATAAATGTCTTTTTATGATAACACCAACGTTTAAACTGGGGTTAAGTCTAGCGACTTTTGATGTCATGGTTTTAACACGTAGATAACTTTTTTGATAATAAAAAGTTAATAGTTTAAAAACTAAAACCACGCTAATATATTGCAAAATATTAAGTAAAAAATGCGAGTTGCGATATTGGGGAATTCCCTCGTCGCGAGCCATTTCTAAGTGAAATATCAGGTCATACTTGTCATAAAGCAGTGTGTGAAATTTCAATTTCGTAGGATAAAAGGAAATAGTTCTAATTCAGCTCACCAAATACGACGCAAACAAACTAATACATACAACTTGACATGTATAAAAACTTTTAAAAATCACCTTCATTTAAGTAAACACAACTACAACGTAATAATCAAACTTCGACCTCGAATTGCAGAGTTGCAGGTGCAATCTCGTCAGAATAGGTTACTATTATTCAAACTCGGACCTTGCATAAGAAAGTAACTAATACAGACCAATATCCTTGGCGATTCAGATAAATAGATCTCTCATGGCGTATAATACTGCCGTCATAAGGAAAAAAGACGTATCTGACATTTTAATCAAAATTTAGTTAGACACATCTTCGGAATCAGCAGAAAAAGACGCATCTCTCAGTATTTTTATATTTCGCTTAAACTAACTGGAACCCTTAAAAAAATACTTTTAAATAGGACGTATCTACGATATGATCCAAACAATACGATATAGAAAAGACTTTTCTGGCGTACACTAAGTGGAAAAGGCGCATTTATGTAGAAACGTTTAATTTATTAATAATGTATGAAAGTTATTAGAAAATAAAGAGACATTTCTGCATGGTCATAAGATGAAAAGAATTTTCTACGTAAATATGCCTTTTTGTCTTAGTATTACGAAAACATACCAGGCGCAAGTGGCAGAAGTGTCTATTCTACTTAGTACTATTGGTTGTGCGGGGTGTAGAGGGGTTCATGGTTGGAAATACAATACGATCAGTTGCGCCCAGGCAGTCGAGATTACCAGACGCGCTTGCAGCTCTACAGCCTACTGCTACGCAAAAATGGTAACATAAATGTCCTCACATTCTTTTATTTATATTTATGCATATTTATAAGGAATCTACGCTTCATTATTATTATGACATGCAACAATATGACCTGATCAAACTGCAAATCTATTAGGTAACACTTATCAATAAATACAGTCAGTTAAATTACAGGCACTGAACAAAGTTTAATTGACCCGTCGCATAGTTACTAGTAGTAATGAACCTGCCCCCGGGTCGTGAGTTCGATTCTCTCCGGGGGGCAATATTTTTTAACAATTTGTTAGTTCTTCGAGTCTGGATGTATTTATGTAAAGTATGTTTAAAATTATATATACATGTGTATTTACCAGTTGTGTATATATGGATACATACATATATGATGTGTATATTGTATATATCGGAGAATTATATATATTAATTATTATTTATATTTCTTAAACTGTACAGTACTCTTACATTGACCATTTTTGCAGTTTATTAATAAAGCGAAAATTTAAGCCTCATGAAAACAGGATGTTGTATATGTATGTGTCTACTAGCATGGTTTAGTTTGGCCTACATTTCGCTCATGTCGTTCCAAATGCAAGTTATATTGTCAAGCATATTTTCAGCTTAAATAATAAAATAATAAATAATCATAAAATGAATAATTGTATTTCAGGGTGACAGAATTAGAGGAACTCGAGCATTAAAAATAATTTCACTTGTCCCATCAACAAGTTCTTCCCCAGAGTCAAGGTTGACGACTAATAATAACGAGCTGCCTTTGTCTACTATAAATGAAGATAACTTATTGCGCCACTTTGCTGAAGATCATCATAACAATTCGAAAGTTGACGTAGATTTTATTAATTCGGATGATTCACTTTTTGATAAAGACTATGTACCTTCAAGTATAGATTCAGATTCTTCTACGAATACTATCCCTAACTCACAGTCAATTAAAGGTTTTATTGTCCCAGAGTCACCTACACTTTCAACTGACGAAGATATGCCTCTACAAAATCTTACAAAAAAAGGAAAAATTAGAAAACGAAAGAGATATAATGATTCACAGGCGCAGAGGAAAGAGATAAAAAAGTTGAAAGATATGGAATCTAAATACAAACTAAAATCAGGCTGTAATATTGATGTGTGTAAAAAAAAATGTCATACCCTATTCAAAGAAGAAGCGCGAAAGAATCTTAACCATTACTTTAGAAACTTGTCTTGGAAAGAACAACAATATTTTATAATAAATAATACGTCTAAAGAAGAACCTAAACGAAAAACTGTCAAGGAAAATCGAAAACTGGCAAGAAACGTAAGCGTATCATATTTTTTATCTAATGAAACAGGGACAAAAGTAAATGTTTGCAAAGTGTTTTTTTTGGAAACATTGGGTTACAATCGAAATAATGATAAATCTGTTAGAAACGCGCTAAGCACTAAGACAAATGATATTCCAGTGGATAGGCGAGGAACTAATCCTAATCCAAAAAAATTCGATGATACTATAATTTTAGAACATATCAATTCATTTAATCCTTCTATATCCCACTACAGACGGGAACATGCTCCAAACAGGAAATATCTCCCGTCTGATCTAACAGTGACCAGAATGTATCAAGACTTTTTGGAACAACGAAATATGAAGGACCTTCCTGCTGACGAACAAATTTCTTATGACCACTACAGAAAAATTGTAAAAAAGTTAAACATACGCTTTACTAAACTGGGACATGAACAGTGTGAGGTGTGTGAAAAATATTTTATTCATAATCCGGAGTACAAGGAGAAAAGACACAGAAATTGTCAGGAATGCCGTGATTATGATCGACACCGAGATAAATATACATCGGCCCGGCAAGCTTATAAAATAGATGTTGAAAATCAAAATACTCCAACCAACAATTTGGATACCGCCTATTTTGCTGCTGATTTGGAGAAAGTAATAATGCTCCCACGAATGGATGAATTTAAAATTGTTTTATTTTGCCCGAGAGTAATCGTCTTCAATGAAAGTTTTGTACCTTTAGGTAACAAAAAGTATAATGAGACTTGTCAAACCTATGCTGCGATATGGCATTAAGCAATAGCTGGACGTAAAATGAGTGATATAACAAGCTGTTTTAGAGCTTTCTTGCAGGCCAATAGAGATATTAAAAATATAGTAATTTGGTTAGACAACTGCGCTGCTCAAAACAAAAATTGGACTTTGTATACATATTTGCTCTATCTTGTCAATTCAGTTGAAGTTAATTTTGAATCAATTAAATTAAAGTATTTAGAGGTGGGTCACACGCACATGGCCGCAGATGAATTTCATCACCAAGTGGAGCAATCTATGAAAAGAAAGAAACATATCTACGATTTCGAAGATTTTCACCAAGCAGTATTAAATACTAGGTCAAATATTACAGTAAAAGTAATGAAATCGGAAGATTTTTGTCAGTTTGAAGATTGTTCTTCATCGTACAAACTACAAAATTCTTCTCCTAGAGCTTATTTAGCTGATATGTGTGAAGTAACGTTCATTAGAGGTACCCACGTCATTTATTACAAGACTGCGTTCGATAAAGAAAATTACTCAATTGACTTTTTGAGATTGAAAAATATAAAATCAGGGATACCACCTCCAAAACCAAGGAAAGAATTATATAGAGGCATAACTCAAGAACGAAAGTCTGCAATTATAGAAAAACTGACACCTTTAATGCCCTACAACAGGAAATCGTTCTGGTATAATCTACCTACTGATAAGAATAGTGTTGATCTTACTCAAGTATATGAAGAAGACTGATTCACTAATAGGTTACATAATTAAGACGCTGTGATTATATTAATAAGAATTACTTAGCAAAACTATAACTAGTTAAGTACAAACTTTAAAAGACTGATTCTCATATTATTTAGTTTACAGAAGATCCTAGAAGATGATTATATTACAAACTTTATAATAACTTTTGTTTTAAAAGAGTTTAATATGTTATGTTGATAGAATTTGAATTTAATTATTTTGTTTTTCATGAAAATATAAATATCATACCCATATTATGTTTTTTTTGTTTAAAGGAAGATGATAATCTTGCTAAAATGTAATCAGTTTAAAAATTACACTATTTCAACGTTTATTTAGTTGCATTAAATATAGGCTTATTGGAAGGGATTACTAAATTGAAAAGCAGGAAATGGGTAAACACGTCTATTTTATTTAGTTCACTGGAACTAGGTAAGACATTACCACTAAGGAGGAAAGACGCTTCATAAATTACTAGGTTGATTAGACGTATCTAGCCAGAAACGTCTTTTTATTGCAGTATTACGTATTTATT
>DWPA01004709.1:0-12559 GCA_018251375.1 Calpodes ethlius | reverse complement strand
TCGTTCGAAGGACTGACAATCGATGGGGTCGAAAAGTCCTTGAATGGCGACCGCGTCTCGGCAAAAGAAGTACAGGTTGCCCCCCGACCAGGTGGACTGACGACCTGAAGAAGATGGCGGGAAACCGCTGGATTCAGAGGGCACAGGACCGGTCGGAGTAGCGCCAATTAGGGGAGGCCTATGTCCAGCAGTGCACTGTAAAAGGCTGCTAGATAGACAGATAGAATACTATTACGTTACTCTTAGTTACGAGAGCCTATATAAACTGAAAGCGGTAATTTTTGTCCTATTTTATAACATAATGTTTCCTTAACCTACTCATGACACAGAATAACATTTGACGACAGTCGGATGATATTAAGTTAACGTAAGTTTTCACGCATTTTCTTCACGTTTTCTTATCACTACGTGACAGATATGATGTGATATATAAAAAGCATATACAATTATTTATTATAAAAACCTACTTAAAATTATTTTTTCAGTTCGGTATTTTAGAAAGTTTGTAACTTATTATACGAATGAATGTTTTATTATTTTATTGAATGTATAACATACTTACAGACTTTGAATTCATAACAATCGTTAGTGCATTAGAAACATAAAGTAACCTTTTTTAGAACCTCCATATTAACTTCCTGAATTGGTCTTATATATAAAGTTATCATCATTAATAACCTCAGCCTCGAGGTATCTTAAATAAACATAGTTTTTTTTAATGGACAGTAGCTGGTGGTCCTAGCGGCCTTTATAACTCCACTCAGACAAAGAGACCACCCTGAAGCGACTGCTGGAAAGACTTTTTTTGCGAAGGGGGATAACTAGTTCACTCTTTTCAGGGAATAGGGTAGGGAACTTTATAAAGACACCTCACGTGCGGTTCGAACCTCAGTAAGGATAATAGCTTAGAGGAAGACATTGGTGCGAAAAGGCCACCTACACGTGAATAACTTACTTTACAACACTAATATACATGTTATATCAATATGTTTTACAAGTTCACTTTTAAAAAAATATACTCTAAATACTGTCAATGTGTACTTCCTTTGTCAATATAAATTACAGTCTAATTTCGGGATTCAAGCGAATTAATAATAATATTTTAGATCTAATAATACAATAAAACTCAAAAAGTATCCTTTCTTTTAAATCACAAGGACTCATTAGTATAGTTATGTCATCTTAAAGTACAACACGGCTGTAAGGTAATCAGTTTTTATTTTAAACTAATCAAAAGTGCGTATAAATCATTTCAATACGACGTGAGTGTCAAAAGCAGCTTTGAACCTAGTTTCGAGGCATCCAGGTCGTGCTAACGACACAACTGAATGCTCTGAATAACTAATGAATCCGTTTTGACAACTCCAAATTTCAATACAATTTTTGGTAATACTGAGTTGTATGACATCTCAGCTATCGAAAATGTCTTCTAGGGAGTAAATTTATTTATTGATTTCTCATTTATTATGACAAATAAAGTTCACCGCAACGTGTATTCTTACATATAAGTCATCAAACTGGCCCCTTGACGCAGTGATACTAATCTTAAAAATATTAATAGTTTCTTTTTAGTTTTTATTTGGTTCAAGAAACTGGTCTTGTAATGTCGTAGTCGAAAAACTAAACTATCTGACTTATCTTGTAATCATTTCAATGGTTTAGTTAGGTCCTATATTTTAGTTTAATAATAATTTAAAACTGATTGCGTTTTATAATCCATTAAGGAAGTTTAAAGCTTAACTTAAAGCTTCAAACTTAATCAAATCAATTTTATTATTTCATTGTGCGCTTATTTTCGTATTCGTCCATATACTTTTCGTAATTTCCTAAACAGAGTGAAACTTTAAATAAAAAAATTTACTTAATATATTCTGGCACATGCATAGGATTTTTATTCATTATAAAATACCTAACGCTGACGTAGAGCCGACGAAAGCTACAACGATCAACAGATTAAACATGAAAACAATTGTGTATGAATAAAGCTGCCGGCGTTCTTTGTTTCATATTTCAAAATAATTGAAGCCAACGGTTATTTTATTCATATCTAGCACGTACATGCATCCAAAATGGTCCCATGTGAATATGTCGACTGTTTACTAGAATTAGTGGGCTTATTCTCGCTAAAATTGTGTTTGATAATCCAATACAATTTTATAGAAGTCGGCGCACGATCTGCATTCAGGTACAAATGAAAACTAAACTTGATTAAGGATACAAAAAAGAATTTAAAATTATAGTTAACTATGATACATTGAAAATGTCTATGAATTGTTTTACCTAAAAATTAAACCTCGATAAATATATTTGGAGAATATCGAATGTGATTGACGGAAAAACAGACAAACAGACGTGCTTAATCTAATAAGAATAAAATATTAATAAATAACCGCTTACTGCGGTTTTTCCGAATCTTGAAAATCAAACATTTCAAAAAAAGAAAGAAAAAGAAAGCATTTCATATATAGATTCAATCTTTTCATTCATAAGATTTATGTAACAAATTCATTTCTCCCAAGCCAATCAAAACTTCGTCTAATTCGTAGCAAACAACAACAAAATGATCTAACCACAGGATCTAACAATCGGTGAAACTAAACTGGCTACACGAACTTTTTCCCTTCACTAATGGCTACGTGATAGCTGTGTTGGGTGTTCATTAATTTGTTGCCTGAGTTGGCTCGTGAACGTGTTTAACCAAACAAAGTGTATAGTTATATTGAATTTGAGCAATTTCTGTTGAACTCGCTGACACCGAAACACCTGCTAAAACTCAGTTCATTAACAGGTGCCACATAACTTTTGCACATTGCCGTTGCACATGACGGGCGAACCAAGTGATAGCCATTGCTTCAACTATATAGGAACAGGGTGGAATACTGACTGGCATAAAAGGACCAAAAGCCGTCCGGCTTATTGACAAAGCTTCATATAAGGATTATAGTACGAATATTAATATTAATTCATTAAGATTATTA
Organism: Calpodes ethlius; assembly: GCA_018251375.1. Lineage (NCBI taxonomy): Eukaryota > Metazoa > Arthropoda > Insecta > Lepidoptera > Hesperiidae > Calpodes > Calpodes ethlius. The sequence goes on along the minus strand of DWPA01004709.1, from coordinate 9,581 downwards.
TCTTTCTCTGTTCTTTTTCGTGTTCTCTTTGAGGGCTTATGAGTCATCTTTTACTTTTTTCCTCTCCTTTTTTTCATGGCTTCCAATACATCCATGATGCATTTGGTCTTGTTGTCGTCCATACCATCAGATGGATCAATAGTTTGTTTGTCAGCTACTTGCATAGACAGGTGTGTCCTCTCCAGGCATTTTATTTGTTTTGTTTAAAAGATATATCCTTAGAAATATAGAAAATCCAGTGATCACTGACGTTAATGCACGACGGTGATCACTTACTGTTAGGTAACTTGGCAACAAAAACAGTAGATATCAATCAGGAAAATTAACAACCAAATGTTTTATAGTCAACTCGTCATTTCGTATTAAAAATACAATAAAAATTAAAAACCACCCTGTAAGCAATCGTAAATCTTTGTAACCGACTTTAGATCTCATCAGATGAGACTTTACATTCAACCAAGAGGCCTTCAATACTACTAACTGCCTCAATTCATTACGACTGGAACCCCATTTGTTTGAAAACGCCTAAGTAATTGCGCCCTCTGCTCAATTTATGTCATTCGATGCAAAAACTTAAAATATGGCCATTTTCAAATTTAAATTGACGACCTATAGCCCAGTTAAAATACCCTGCCTATGAAATAAAGAATTCGATTCTCGATCGGGGCAGATATTTCTATGACAAATAAATGTGTTTTTCAAGTCGTATGTTAGTGATATCCTTCTCATGTTGACCATGCCAACCGTGTCACGGAGTACTCGTGTAGGGCCATAAGTATGGTAGCATTTATTTTATTTAAAAGATATCAATTCAGAAGTTTGATCTGTTCTTTTCGCAAAACGTAAATTATTTAGTTCATGGTGCTTGTTGCTGAATAATGGGCAAGACTATGTGATGTCTTGACTTCTCTTGTTCGATAGTGGTCGTACATAGTGGTAGGTACCACCATTATATTATTTAATGAACCATAATTATGTTTGCTTTGGTTGCAATATTAAAAGCCAATAATGGAGATTTTTCTCTTGTTACTCGTGTGTTGATACACATTTTTTCTATTTAATCTCAAACCTTAATGAATTACAGTATTACTTGGCAAAACTGATATAAAAATCGGTACGATAGTTTTTATGAAGTTATAACTTAACTTAATACTACGTGATGTTTCTTTGTCTGCCGGTACTAAGAATAGAAGTAAACTTCGAAACTTAATCTATAAAACGCTCAGTCTCCAAATAAAATAAGTGTGATAGACAGACAGAGATAACACAAAAGTAATTTAGCTGTAAAGTCCCAAAACTTTTATTTTAAGCAAGAATAATTCGCACCCAATAAATGAGAGATGACCCTTACGAAAATTCTGAACGGTACAGCGACGCCGAAACTTAATTATATAATTCAAAATTGTAATGCGTAATTAATGCAAATTCTAAAGGGTTATACTGTTTTACGGGGCCGTAAGGTAAAACATTCATTAGCAAGCTCATACGTTTAACAAACTTCGTAATATGCATTCACAAACTTCAACCTGTGTTCATTTATGAAACCATTTGTGAAACTTATAGCAGTTACAGTTCTTGATAATGTTATGAGACATCAATATCAAAGTCAACAACAAAGTCTTAACTTTAAGAACATTTTCATTAATTTAATTAACCGATTAATCAGTTGGCTAAGTTGAAAAACTTTCGATGTGTTTGCAAATTGGATGTTGCTATTTTTAGTGCTTCAGTGCTTCGACTTTTTAATATTTTAACCTTCAATTTACCGATATGACGTCATACATTAAAACAATTATTTTCATATATTATATGTCAAAGTTTTTAAAAGTATTTTTGTTTTATTTTGAGTTTAAGTATGCCCTACATCTAGTACGTGTACGCCACGAAGTTTGTGTGAATCTGTAGGTAAATATGATATGTATTTAATGGAAATATTTAAATAATTGCATGAATCATAGTCATGTCTGAACTATAAAGTACATTCATACAAAAAAAACACATACATATTATGACAATTAAAGTACAATATGCTTATAAATTCGTGAGTACCTATAGTGATCATAGCATGTCCATATCCCATGAGTTAAATTTAAAATCAAAAACAATAGTAGTTTAAAAAGTTTTAATATTGTAGTTGCTTCTTAAAAGCAGGAAAATTATTTTAATATCATAAACGTGTTAATTGCTCCCTAATGAGATTACTAACACGACGACAAAATTCAACATTAAAAAGACTGCGACTTAACTAGAAAAACTTCATGTAAATATCTACTATTACTAAAAGTAAAAACCTAACTGTTCCCATTAAAAGTTAAACCATCGTTTGTTTAAATTATTCAGAGGGATTCAGTTTCACGATAATATCGGTATAACATTGATATTGGTAAAAACTTGGGAATACGTAAGACTGTCTTAAATCCATGCGAGTAAAGTGAAACTGTATTTTGACCGATTTCAAATGAAGAAGGTCATTCTTAATTCGGTTGTGTTTTTTTAATGTGTGTTGCTGTGAGTATGGTAAGGAGTTGAATGATTAGATGTCCTCATTACCAATTTATTTTCTAGCAAAACTTTTGAGTGAATTTCTAACATACGACATAGTAAAAGTTGCCATTCTAATAGTACATAGTAAAAAATAAAATATAGATAAAAAATGAACTGTTGTTCACCCTAGACCTCCGTCATTTATCAACCGATTCGGATAATATTGCATTTATTTAAAAAAAAAAACTTTGTTCACAATGATATCAAAATTCTGTTCTGATGAAATAAAGCAATTGAGCGAAATCTTGAAATAAACATTATAAGCATATTTTAATATGTTTAAAAAAATATTGTTAGTGCTTAATTTTTTCGAAAACTATATCTTTTAATTTAGATTATTATATACAAAGAGAAGAATAAAGATTAATAAGAAGAGTAATAAGCAACTCCTTCACTTCCTTATCCATCACAGAGCAATTGGTGACTGGTGTAACTTATATCTATAAACGGCTATGATGGCACTTACTACCAGTTGGCAATTTTTCTGGTTACTCGATCCTTTATTAAGAAAAAATACGTAAAAGTTAAGTTTTTTTTTACTCATCTGGGTGCTATTTTGTAATATGCCTCTTAAGCAACTCGTGCCACATTTACTTTACATTTTCGCCTTATTAAACCCCAACAAACTTCGAACGTAATACAGATGCTGAAAAACAAACTTTGCGAAACACTCCCAAAGGCGACATTGCGAGAAAAACTTACGTAAAACTACATGCTACATTTGTAACTAAGTGTTACAAAAACTTCATAGCTCTGATATAACTTCAAAGAAGAACCCCGGGTTGTATAATTCATTTTAAGGTCAAAAAATGTAATGAGTACGTATCAGGTCATATGCGCAGTTAGATTTTACTCTTTAAGTACGCCTGTGTTCAAATACGTAATAGGCAACGACGATAAGCAATATTAAATACCTACATTTGCGACAGGTAAGCGTAAAATAGTTATTTTTTTGTATATTTGAAAAAAACTACTTTTATTGTATAAGTAATAAATAAATAGTTAATTAAATTATGTGTGTTATTCGCATATATACTCGTAAACTACAATTAGTTGATATTAACTTGCATTAAATGATAGATACAGCCATTTACAATGTTCAAATAAATTAACTTTCAAATATATTCGAATTGTGTCATATCTTTTCCTAGTTTCGGTTGCGAATCTTCCGCTGGTTTTTCAATTTAAATTTCGAGTCGTCCAAATTTTTTAGCGCAAGTAAAATGTTCAGATCGGAAGGCTTGTAGTTTGTTGGGAACTCACACGCTTCGTTTAATAGTTTTCGCTTCGGATTAAACAGAATGCGCAACTTTTTGTTCAACCCGTCTGTACTAAAAATACACTGCATACTTTTTAAAAGGGTATTTTTAACAAGTATTCCGCAGAAAGTAGTAATAAAGTAAAATGAATAAGTATTGAAAATATATATTAGCGGTTATTATCTAAACTTTAGTAACTTAAATATTATTTCATTCAACTCGTATGCATGTGTTAAATTCGCTAATGTAAATATGTCTATTGATATCATAACAAGAGCATTATTTAACCTCTGACATCGAGATCAAAACTTCGACAACCTAAAAGATACGACAACAAGAGTACCTTATTAAAAACTGCTTAAAACACCAGTAGTCAAAACTCCTCAACAACGGATAACCCGTCCGTAACACGGAAAGTTTAAATTAATTTGATAGCCAATAAAACTCCGGACCCTTGTGGTACTGTGGCTTAATAACTTCCCTTCATCTGATTCGACTGTAAGTAAATAAAATTTTATGTTCTCTTGTTTCTGCGACGAGGAAAGAGAAGTCATTTGTTACAATTTGAGTAAACCGGTAAGAACTTTAAACATTAATAAAGTTTTTTTTTGAAGCAGAAAGGTGCTTCATTCATATTTAAAGGCCAACAACAACAGTTTCAGGTAAGTCTAGCTGAAAAGCAGGCCAAGTCTTTGATTAATAACAATGTTTCGAAGGAGTGCTGAATATAGCCTATATCGTTCGGTAATAACTTAGCATTTCACATTCAATCTCAAAAATATTACCTCTTTATATGGAATGATTGAAATACGCAACACAATACGCAATATCTTCCAATAGGAATGATGGAGGAAGAAAGAAGTAGCCTAAGTAACTAGCCTCCCAACTATTTCCTTGATGTGGAAATACCTTTACTCCTTTCTACCGTAAAGAAACAAACAATCAACACACATTTCCATCTATAAGTATAATTTATTTTTATAAATTTTTGGCCATTTCATCGATCAAACAATATAGTATATGTTTAAAAATTACCAATAATATCATGATTTACGTTAAAATTAATCAGATTGATGAAATAATTACCAATACTTACATATTTCGCTTACATTAACGGCAGCATTGGCAATATCAATAACGGAGCCGATCGAGTAATCCTCTGTCATGATTATTTTCATTGCACTATCGAAAATTTAATCTTTTTTGTAATTTCAAGAATCAATCAAACGGATTATGCAATCGTTAGTTACGAAAAGCAAAATATATTCCTGGTCTTCTTATATTGCCACTTGCAGGTTTTCAAACATCGAGAACCTTTGAACCCCTCACACAAATAGAGGAGTTAAAAGTTTGAGGACGTCTGTGTATCTATGTGTCTTTGGTATCGTAGCTATGAAACGATTGGACGTTTTTATGCGTTTTTTTCTTTTAAAGCAGACATAATCGAGATGTTTTTGGCTGTAACTTTAAAGTTTAAACGGTTTCCAAACGTTTCCAGACGATTATCTTTATTTCTTTCATAGATGTAATTGATTAATAGTAATTAAAAATCCATGTTTTTTTTTATAATTTACAAAAACAGTTTATGTCATTGTAACTCTGGATCATGTTATATTCTAAATACAATACTTTCCTCTAACGTATTAAAATAGATTGAAGCAGATACAACCCCAAGACAAAATTATCTATGCTGAATTAAAAAAGACATAGTGAGAAAGTGTACGAACGAAGAAGAGGGAAAAAGAGATGCTTATTTCCATCAAATAATTCCCTTTTCTTATAGTAGTAATCGCCAAATGCCCTTAATTTTATGCTTAATAGATAAAAATCTAAAATTATTAAGAATAAGTGCTTATTTTTACTTAAGGTTTCATTAAATCCTACCGTTAACCAACAGCTCGGGTATCTACCGTAATTAGTTTTCCGTTACACTCTAATTAACTCGAAGTGCTAGATTTCAGGCCAAAATTAAAACAGAGTTTAATGCCTAGAGGCATATAAAGCTGACGGCGCGCAAATCCCATCAAAATTATGCGGTGAACGGGCTGTGGAAACTTTTAATTTATCGTGTCCACACTTCGTACCCAAAATTTTAATCTAATTTGGACAGAATTAATGCTTTCCCGAAATATTCGACTTTGCGACAAATATTTATATTTTTTTAAAGATATAAACAAGTATCACATACACACAGAAACATTTATTAAGATTTCAGTCTATACTTCTAAAGATAAGGAAGAGTGGGGCCACCTGACACAGGCATAATTATGTATATGCTTACATAGTTAACTTTCCTAATGCTTCCAGGTCATTAAGTTAAATATGTAACTATGTAAATGTAATGACTTATTGATTTTTGATCTACGCAGATTTGTGATAAATATATTTCATTTTAGTAGCTCGAACCGCATTTGACCGCCTAACATTACGTGATTCATCACTTCTTGACCTAGCAAAAACTAACCAGATTTTAAAAACGAATCGTTTTGTGAAACTATTCTGAAATTATTTTATATTATAACTATTGTATTATGCTACTGACGTGTCTATACGGCAGTTAGATAAATTACTTATAATTAAATTCATCTTTCTTTTCAGTTGAAGCGAAATGAAATATAACGCCAGTATTACATTAACGTGTAACAAAATAGAAATTTTAGTAACAGTTGTAATAAAATAAACCTAATTTAACAGAGTGCCTTTATAAATTGTCATATTAAATCGTTATTTTTCCAAAATGTGATTTAAAACTATTCGGTTTATTTTTTCAGTGGCATATACAATTCTTTTGACCATTTCAACACATTCACTTTTCGTTAAAATAAGATTCTGTAGTTATGTGTAATCAGTACATATTTAATCACAATACGACTAAAAATTGTGAATATTCATTCTTGTTTAACTATTCTTTATTAATAACGTATATTTAGAAGTGAACCTTAATATCAGCCAGAGAACTGAACGTAAAAGCTTTATTTATGCTATATTAGATGTTGCCCACGGCTTGGCAAGCGTGTGAGAAAATAACAGCAAAAAAAACGTTGTCAATATATTATATCATTGGTTGCCAGGCGACGCTTTGCTATTAGTCACTTCCTTTAGTTTGGCTAGAGCAGTGAAAACCTAGTTCGAACGTTGGTTTTCCGAACGCGGGGGCGTAAGTTCGAATAATGCACGCACCTCTAATTTCAAAAAGTTACGTTTCGTATTACAAATTAATTATCACTTACTTCGGTAAAGGAAAACATTGTGAGGAAACCTGCAGACCCGAGGGTTCACCATAATGTTCTCGAGGGTGTGTGAAGTCCAACAAACAGCGTGATGGACTATGGCCTGTACCTCTCACATTATGTGGGGCGATTCAAGCCCAGCAGTGGGACAGTTATGGGTTGTGATTATCAGTTTGGCTTAAATATAAGTCTTAATGGGTGTTTCCATAGAAATAAGATGTTGTTTTGCGATATCCCATGTTACTCGTATCATATCATAGGGATTCTCCATTGCACCGTTAAAGAAAGAACAAATAAACAAACTTTTGCATTTATGAGCGTCATTTTAATTTAAATAGAAGAAATATTCAAGGGGTTTGAGTATGATAGTAAGTATTATATAATGAGGTGTTAATATTGCAGGTTATAAATGATTGTATTTATGAGCTCTCTTATTCAAAAACTTTCTGCAGGATTCCCTTTATATCACCTACACAAATAAGATAAATTGTAGACATATATACATACGCTTTTAATTTTTTGCCTTTGTGGCAACCGAACCAATATACAAACTTTAATACCCTAGATGGCCATACATTTTTCTTCTTTATAGAAACCAATGGACTCTTAGAGGCATAAAGGGCTCCATCATTGAGTCCAATTTAAGTACTTCGGTTCGCTGTAGAACTCATTTAAAAAGAACCAGACGGAAGCCCCAATCTAGATACTTTGATGCATACTTATCTTCAATTTAATCTACTTAAACATTACATTTTACATAATTTCCAACAATCCACTTGGTTCCTAGAAATACGGTTCTTAAAATCATAGATTTATTCTAGAATTTAATGTAAAATTTAACACTTATTATTTTTAATGAAGGGGAGGAGACGAAAGTATTTAATATAACCTCTTTTTTTAGAAGTATTTTATCGGAAAATCCTTTGATGTTACTGATGTCCATGTACATCGATGGCTTGTCAAGAACTTTGACAAGAATTTGTATCCTATACGTATATCAGGATGTCATAAGAGTCAATATGACCTGGTTCATCTGCTTGTTGGTAAGCACGTAAGAATTATATTATCAATATTATTATTAAGTAATTACCATTATTACTTATTATCTTATTTAACCTTAACTTATTATCATTGAAAATGTGGCCTGGCCGGCAAGGTTTCAAATTTTGCATCAGTTACTACCGAAACAACTCATCGATTTTCAGCTGGGGGTTGAAAAGTCAGTTTTTTCTTTTCTTCTTCTTTTCTCTCTTCTTTCGTGGCCGCATCGATGACACTTTTAGCGTTACTGATATCTATAAGCGAGAATAATCACTAAACATAAGGAGGCTCGACTGCTCGTAACCGACTATTTACGTAAATAATAAGACAAAAAGCAAAGAAAAAATTAAAATGAAACACCATTTCATTTTCATCAAAATTTCACCTGTTTCATAGCCCCATAAATGTTTCCTGATACCCAAATGTCTTTCGGGCTTTTCCCTGATGATTAATGTAGCTGAAGCTACACGTCCGGTCCCTCTGAAATTTTTATACATGGCCGGATTGTGGGAAGCAGATCCCGACGAAGCCTTAATGTTTCTTTAAACAAACATAAGGGAATTTATGTCCGTTGAGATTGTTCTTTTTTTCACCCGGTTGGTTAATATTATTTCAGAATTGAGTTTCATTTTAGGCTGGTTAGTTAATATTATTTCAGAATCGTGTTTCATTCTAAATATAATTAAAATATTTCTCTAATGTGAAATCGAATATCCATTGGATTTAACTTTGGATTAATGTTTATACAGTGTTTAATTTGTGGTCATTCATTTGTTTCTGCTTTTTAGAGTTATGTCCAGGAGGACAATTGTTAATTCGTTTAGAGGGTATTCACCCGAAAATTATTAAATTGGAATTTATGAATTGTTAATTTCCAGAAGTTAATTTCTTTTTTCAATACTTTGTTTAAATTAGTGATTGTTTCGAAAATAATACAATTATTTGTTGTCTATAATATTTCCTCCCTATTTTTGTCATTGTATTATCGAAACTTTTAAAGTTATTCCATCTTCATGGCTAGCTCATGGGATCACTGGGAGAGGATGAAGCAAATTGAATACAGTATGGAAACTGGAAGCTGAGATACAGAGACAAAAGAGGACCCTCTTTTGTTCTTGATTTAATCCACCATTATTAAATATGAGCAACATACATTCCTCGATGCTACGATAACAATGTCAGTTGGTAATGACTATGCCTATCCAACTAAGGAAGAATCTTTGGTAGGGACAGGTATAAGAATCAAGTCTTTGTTTACAGATGTAACTTGTTTTTGATCGTCTTTTTAGCAATGGTTTTACAAAATTTGTGACGTCAAATAGTGAAAACGTATTGTTTTTACGTTAGAGAACACCCTGTATTCAGACCAGCACAATATGTATTCATAATATAATTATATATATATATACATTGTGCTGGTATATTCTTTACTTTCTTATTGTTAATGAATAAGTATTCCGCATAAAATAAAATAATATTATAAAAAATTAAAATCACATTTTTTTAG
>DWPA01004708.1:0-12559 GCA_018251375.1 Calpodes ethlius | reverse complement strand
CATCACCACAACGCCTTCAAATGACCAATTTTTAAATACGAATGAGAGCCTCTCCCCCCCCCCTGTCGATATGTCCATACTTCTACTACAGGTTTATTGAAGACTAAAAAATAAACATTGTCTCTGACACATACCGTGGTACCACCATTTCGTTTTCTTAGGATTTTTGTTGCAGGTCTTCACGTAAAACGAATTGTCGGGTGGCCGCTTCTGAAAAACATAATGGCACTTAATATAGACAATGAATAGGTTTAATTAATTATGAAACAATCATGTCAACTGTCTAAGTGAACCCTGAACTTATTATTCGCAGTACATACTGAATACTATTATTTTGTTTAATTACTGTATAAGGATACCTACCTGTCGCAATCAACGTGTGGGGTATACGCGAGTATTTTCGTTTTTCAACATAATTTTCAGAACAATATTTTTTATATATACCCCCTGTATAAAGATAACAATTTGCTCTGGACTCCCCAACAGTGATATGTTTATCATTTTGTTTAGAATTCATTTCAACTTCCTAGATCGCTACCTATGTTGTCTAATTGCTATTTAAAAAGAATCATATGTGACAGTCGTCATAATTAAATTATATCACTACGACGCGACGCCGGCGCGACGCTCGATATTTGAATCAGTCTAAATCACAATTATAGTCTCCAAAAAAACCGACGATTCATCAGGGACTCGAGCCACTTGATCTGCGTGAATTAGGATTATGTTCATATATTAATCTGTTTTAATTCACTTAAAATTAAAGAGAAAACCAAGACGTTTCCATCGAGGGTAGTCTCATATCGTCAAAGTCCTCGGATAAAAGAGGCCAGGCCAGCCATGATTCGTCATTATGGCCATTATATCTGATCATGGTGCGAATATAATACAAGATCACCCTGACTGTATATGTACAACTAAAGACTGACCAACCGAATGTGCATTTATTGGTCTAAACAACTAAATCAGAATAATTGGTAATTCCCCTAAGCTCCGAGTATTCGTACTCGTAAATACCATTGCCAATTACGACCGTTTTCAATCATCTATCATTCTTTATCTCCGGATAAGTCAGTAGTCATTACAATTCCTTACACTACCATATTATAAGTTTTTGACAGTAGCTAGGCAATTGAATTGAGGATACAATTGAGTACATGTTGTCTACATTGAAAAAAATGCACAAATGATTTCGATAACAAAACAATACTAATGGTAATACAGATCCATATCTCGTAATCTCCTATCCTAACCTCGCTAATTCCACTCCAGTCGTAATTACAAGTTTCAGCAGTCGTTAATTAGATTGCAGAGTTCGTGACGCGGCGAGACGCGGGTGTGACGCGGGCACTCGATACGGCTTCTCGAATGATACAAGATACTTGAGCGTCGGGCAAGTCGCGTTGCTAAGCCGGATGAGTGGCTGACAACGTCATCGAAGTTATAACCGCCCATACTCGTGTCAAACGGTGATCGATAGGTTTAACCGAAGACAGGCTGACCGAAAGCTGACGAATTACATAAGCCTCTGTACGCGCTCTGCACATATGTTTGTACCGTCAGCTGGTTACGCTACTCATGCATTTTGAGTCATTGCGCTAATGGATCCTTACATAACGGTCACGCGCGCTCGCTCTATCACTTGATATATCATTTACTTAGATTTTTTTTTCTATCAATTTATCAACTACCCAATACTCAGTATCACTTATCTATTAACTCGTAACATAAGGGTATAGACTCAACCCCTGCATTTCCTAAGAACGGTGACAAGTTTTAAACTTCATGTAAATTCAATGGGTATGAACGCCCACGAATGAAGCCCTCAACCATAACTTCAATATCAATAGAAAAGCAAAATAATTTTACTACGTTCCAAAATAAAACTGAAATAATTCAACGTGTTTCAGAGATCTACTGTCAAAGGCCCATTTGCATCTTAATGTACTAATTTGTGTGCTAACAATTACTTATCCGACAATTTAGCGCGCTAATTAGCAAATTAATCAACGGGAAATTACTTTTGTATAGAACTCCGTTACTGTAGACAAGCTCATATTTAACGCGTTTATTAACCCGATATTGGGCGCAGCCGTTAATACAAATGTAGCAGGGGCATAAGAGTGTCCATGTCATCATATATTCAGGTGGTGCTCCTATTCTAAAGTTAGATATTAAAAACCATTAAAGCTGTGTACTTTGCTGCACACCATTATAAAACTGTACTCATCAATCAATAAACATCTGATTTGTCAAATCAATCGACGCGTTTATAACAACTATTTGGTCTCACATAATAGATGTCAATACCAGCAGTGACGTGGAAACCGATAGAATTGTTTACAGACCTATTTCAATATGATTAATAGCTAGAACACATTGAGTACATGCAGCTGCACTCCTTCCTGGAAAGAAGTGTCTTTTATTGAAATGTATTGTTTACAAACGGAAGTTTCGATGTGTGTGTGTCTGTGATATGTGTGTGTGCCATAAAGCAGAAAGGTACTGCCACATTAATAAATGTTATAGTGTTAACTAAGGTTTTAAAACATTTTATAACTGCAGTGTGGTACCGCCACTTGAATTATAATTGTGTCGTCTTGTCATTCAATGACGAGGCGGTCACTTATTGGGTGCCTAAACAGTGGGGCAGGTATCGCTGGACTTAGCATATGTAGGTACAATGAGTGGGTGAATCCACTTCGTTAACTGATGTTCAGTCGGCAGACATCACAAGTGTGTACTCGTGAATTATGAAGAATTCTCAAGTATTTAGATTCTCACAATATTTTCTTTCAACATAGCAATGACAATCATTTCTAATGAAATATGACATTCATATTTACTTTCATCTTTAAGCTTCTATTACGTTTTACATATATATTGACACCTTCGTTCATCGCTCTAGTCATGAACGTAACCAGACTATTTCAACAATCAACAATATCAATTCGCGACGTCTCCGTAACTAACATCACCAGCAAAAGCGCATTCATACATCGAAACAAGTAAACAGAGACACGTCATCCGTCGCAACATACCGGGTATTGTATAGCGAACAAATTTAATTACTGGGTGCTGTGGCCATTGACCTTCACGAACTACTCGTCCTTGCTACTTGACGTAACCCACCTACACAACAACCGTATTCAATAAGTGTACTGACTCACTCACACACTCACACTACACTAGATATTCATGTTGGTTAAAAACAATAACCGATACATAACAAACAAAACACAGCAGAAACTTTTCAAGGGGTCCAGACCAACCGGTTTTCTATTCATTCTCTTACTCCGTCTACCCGCCAATGACATTAGTTCCCTGCACCAAGTATCCTTTCTATATATTTTCTCCGTCACAGTCTTGTGTCTTAAGGACAGATTTTGTCCGTTAGCACTGCATCCATTCATAGAACAAGTGAGCAGTAATGTGAACTTTTCTTACGTCCCCCCCTCATCGTTTTCCTAACGAATTACAATGACCACGCAGATGTGCCCAACAGCTTATCTCGCCAATTAACGCGTTAATCGACACACAAGTAAACTGAACGAAAAAATTGTATAGAATTCGTATAGAAGAAAAAGGGCACACTTCAAATCTCTTGCGGTGGATATTAGAAGGAGGATCGATATCCCCGGTGGCACTGGCAGCATATATGATATGACTTTAACTAAAAGATATTTAAATATGGGTCATATTTGAAAAAAAACTAGTAGTGTAGTAAAATTTGTTTTTCAGTTGTTTGGGTGTTTGATCCAGATAATCTCAGCTAATGCTGCGGCGGTCACCATGTGGTAGCGACATTACAATTAAGTTTGACCATAAGTTGCAAGTTGTTTTTTTATTCTAAACTTCTGACTAAACCATCGCTTAAAAAAAATCACCATAGGTGACCTTCTTTAGGTAGACCGAAGTTCCAACATCAAACCACTGATATCCCTATATAAAGACTATTAAACCTCAACGCCTTCAACATACCTTCTCCTTACAGCTACTGAGCATTGAGACGATGGAAAGGCAGACGGACTGCACGGAGAGCGCCGGCGACCAGTCGTCCGTCAGGATGGAGAGGCAGATGTGTCCGTTGGAGTACACGTGCGGATGCACCGGGATGTTGTTGCCTATAAATGTTACCTGCAACATGTAAAGCAAACTATCACTGTCTATTCGAAATCGTTGGATACTTCTTGTCTATATGACGGCCACGTAGCCTAGTTGGTATTGACCCTGCCTGCGAAGCGAGGGGTCCTGGGTTCGATCCCGGGCGGGGCAGATGTGACGTGATAGTGACGTGTTATTTATGTTGTCCATGCAACCCGCGACTACTGCAAGGGTATGAGTGTGTGAGCGTTTGTTTTTATGTTTTATATCTTAATTCTGAATAACTCAGTATTCTCCGGAAAAACAAAATGAAATATTGCATGGTTTAGATTATCGTCGCCTACGATTATTGTCCGTACATAATTAGTACATTGATTACTTTAAATAAGTGTTTTAAAATATGCGTAAATACCTTATAACAACTCAAACGTTTTAATATTTTTAAAACAAATAATAATTTAAATTTACGTACTGTAAAATGATTTCCATAATTCCCTCCAAAACGTCTACGATTGTCACGTATCCATCGTGACGTCATAGTATACCAACACAGAGTAACACAAATAAAATAAATAAGAAGTTTTATATATTTATTATGACGCTGGGGTCACCAGAATGCTTCAACTTGTAAAGAGGTCGCGTATTCAAAAGGGTTTAAAAAACGCTGCTCTACTTCATTAGTACAGTAACGAGCTCCTTAGTTACCGTATTGCTTAGAATGCGATATTCTCCGACACGTTTGAAAATACTGTACAGACTTAATTGACATTACAAATTTTAGCAATGAAAAATAAAACAAACAAGTAAATGTAGATTTAGAGACATTGTTATTTTTTTTTTATATTGTGAACATGCCTTTATTGGCAGTGTGCACATGTCAACTAATATATAATAAAAACTATGTTATGGTATTGGTGTGTAAATAAATAAAAAGATACAGGCATGTTTAAGGTGAATTAGACCAAACGAATATTTAAATGTCATTCAGGGAAGAACATTTTTAATTATCAGACTTATACTTCGTTTGAATGTTGTAACGGTAACCACCGATATCATTATAAACCAACAAAATTAAATATATCAATCATTAATTGCATTTTATACGTTTCATTGGTCCCTTCATCATTTATACGAAATTATTATATATTTTTCGCAGTGAAAAGTAGTCTATGGTACTTCTCATCCTCCCAACTACCTTCTTATCAAAATTCATACCATAACAATGCTCCGTTGCGCCGTGAACGAAGGATAAACGAACACTTTTTCACTCTTATAATATTAGTATCGAATACTACAGACGAAGCAGTTTTCACATGCGACAACGCTAAGTATATAATTTAAGTGCGTGCGTACAGCTATATCGGATATACTGGTAATATAATATTATGCTAACAAGCACGTCACATTTACATAGGTAAACGTAGTTATCGACATGCTTCTGTGAGTCGCATCGCGGGAATCGCGACAAATCTTATTCACTGCTACGTATTGCAACACTTGCAACACCAACTGATAAATTCGTTGCTTTGTTTCGCGCTTTGATGACATCATTCATTACACTGGCAACTCTAATGATTAGGTGTGGTACCTCTGCTTAAGCAGATTCTAAATCAAATTTATAAATGTTGTAAGACGTCATATTCTGGTATTTAACGAGCCTTTTATTACTCTCGCACTAAAGGTTTATGAAATAAAATAAACCAACAAAAACGAGAATACGCGTAAAACTAGGTGCGTTTTACTTTTCCCAGGACAATCTAAGAAATTACCTGAAATTTCACAAGGTAGATTTTCGATTTAAAATTTTCTATTCGTAACTTAGTACCACCAAAGTATAGTACCACCAAATCATAATTAATATTGACAGACATCCGAGTGTCGTTGTTAAATTACACTTATGCACATGCGAGAAATAATGACCGGGATACTCATCAGGGACTATCATAATTCATCTGAACAAAGATCAGTTTTATCTCCTTTCGTTTGGTTTACTGTACCCACATGCCACCCGCAACTCGGGGAATCCTAGTGCGGATGTCAGTGTACGAGGGTTTATACCTATCTATACCAACGGGATGACGACGAGTAATATATTTAAGCTACTTTTTTACCGCGAATAAATATCTAATTTCTGTGCAAAGCGAATATATTTTCATAAAAGTGAATATTATTTGGGAAAGATTCACGTGAATATATTTTAGCCAAATAAAAGCCAGTGTTTAACAACAAAGCGTTGCCTAGCAACCATTGATAGAAAGGAATTGAAAACCTTTTTTCACACACGCAGTTGGAGCCGCGGACAACATTGCTATAGTTATCTTAGCTTTCACTGCGGGGAAAAGAGAGTCGTCCCTGACTGTTATCACAAATTTATATCAGTGTCTTCGAAACCAATACGAATCAAAAAATGTAGAATGACAAAGAAAAATAATCTGTATATATCTATCTATCTAACAGCCTTTAAAGGTCCACTGCTGGACCTAGGCCTCCCCTAATTTGCGCCAATCAGACCGGTCCTGAGCCTTCTGAATCCAGAAAATCTGAATACATTCATATTATTACTTTAACATGTATCACTTAAATAATATATTCAATAAAAGACATACTTATATGCAAATACTCCCAGTGGGCTACAATTATTTTCTCAATTTCCTCACAGCACATCTAATGACACGGAGTTTTTTCCTCGCGAGTAATCAATGAATCGATAATCCATGAAACACATTAAATTATCGGACACTCACGCCTCAGAACATTGTATAGAGAACTCAAAACAAAGAGGCACAACACAATAGGCGACCTTATCGCTACATATAGATTTTCTTACATCGCTTATAGAGAGCGGAAAGACTTATACATGATTTTCAAGTTTTATGTGACGATAATGGGCCTATATTGCTGTCAAGGACACTTCCTAACGAGTTCACAATTAGTCACATTAGGACGTCTTACTGTAGCGATCGTCATATTTAAAGTGACATCGCTGCAGTACAAATTGTAGGTCAAGTTTCTACGTTTAGTTGACATACTAACTCAGATTTTAACTTAAGTTTGTAATAAAATGATCAAAACTTAGTGTAAAATATCCCTCATTTAGTTAGTTAGGAAATAGTTCCGCAGTTCAGGGTACAACGATCTGACATCTGGTGGAATGACACTGGTTTTGCTAACACTAATATATATATATATATATATATATATAAAATAAAGCTGTAACTAATCGCTCTCTGTATGTGGTAAATATATTTTAAAAAGTAAACAAGAAACCCCAAAACAATGTGATTATTACTTTATCTATTTGTCTACATGTTTGTCGAGCACAATTAATCTCGGAAACAGCTTATCCAATTTGAATGCAGTTTTCAGAATCATATTTTGATCGGCTTCACTTAACATTTAATGTTTTTTTTTAATTTAAATCGGTTAATAAATAAAGGAATGATGTCAATATATACCCATTAATAAAATTGAAATAACTGTCTTGTTAATTTGTTTATGATGTTCCAAATGTATAGGTAGATGTGTTCTATATTTTTCCGAAGCGAAGTCAGAGCGGGAGCGGAGCTAGTATACCTAATACTAGTCAGTAATACAGTTATCACAAAAATATATATAAACTACACCGTATACCGGCTATACTGATAAGTAAGTTTCTCGGTACTGAACTGCCACAAGCTTGTCCGTTATCAAAGTACACGGATAATCCTTCACAACCACACATTATGTGGCGACGAGCAAACAAGTTACCCAGTAACATCCTTGATTCACACTCAACGGTTAGCGTGTTCGTATTAAACACTACATCCTCGTTTGTGGCTAGTTTTTCATTACGTTTTGATATCAAAACAAGATTGGTCTGAGATGGAATTAGAATTAATGCAAAAACTGATTTTTAATAGAATTAAGGCCAATGTCGGTTTTTATAACTGTTAGCCGATTGTTCTTTATTTATTTTATATAATAAATCTCTATTTTAAGAATATTGTATGCATGTAAGAGTTTCAGATTTGATATGGTAAAGTTTACAGGAAAAAAACAATATTACATAAACATTATTTACAATAATAAAATATTGAATGTAAGTAATGTGAACTAATTTAGTATGTAAGAGCTATGAAATTTTTGCTCTTTCTAAACATAAAAACAAACTCGGATAAAAAAAAATATTAACAAAAAAAATGGCGTTTTAGATGAGATTTCACGTTGTTCTTGTAAAGAAGCGGAATACTTCCATGCATTTTTTCACATGTCCAATATCAAGCATTTAGCTGGTACAGGACGGATCGATGTGAGAAAACTTTACTCGTAACTAAAATTAGCTTAACATTTCGCAAACTATTTAAATGTACGTCGTTGTAAAGTTGGCCAACCGGCAACGGTCAACCATCTTTTTTTTCAAGTTGGACATAAGATTTTCGGACTACGTGTCATTTTCGTAAGAGAGAATTTCCTCTGTTTGATAGTAAAACAAAGTACTGTAAATATTGGAATACAGCAACAGTCATCACCAAATACCGAGTTTTATTTTCGCCACAGTACCCATGCCAAATTACAACTTCCTCGTACTCAGCGTCTCTACGCCATTCCGTATGCCAACCATATACATCGATTTGTACACGGTCAAGGCGCTTGATAGCCTTTAAATCAATAAAACAACTCATAATAATATAACAATGATATCACTTTCGCATAATTAAATAGAAGAATGACTTCGGCTGGACGCATACAACAAAAACCTTGAGAACGGAAACGATTGCGAAATCAGCGCTTCCTCCACATAGCTCTTTTAAACTACATTAAATAATTATGTTGTTTCTACTTAATCTTGTGGCATTACGGTACACATTTACATTACAATGGACATTACTATCTTCCCTATTTATCTGTCCTATTTTCCTGTCCCGGGATTATCAGTGACGCTTATGTTTTTTTTCGAATGGACAGTTGCTATTGGCTGTAACGTCCTTTATAAGCTTCACGCTGACAGAGAGGTGAGCCTGGGGATTTTCAGTCGAGAAAACTATTTTTGCGAAGGAGGAAGACTAACTAAACCTCTGCGAGACGTAGATTAGAAACATCCTAAAGGCATCCACTGTGGGATTCGAACTTCGGCTTAAGACATCGCTTGTAGCAGGTATATGTCTGTGGTGTTAAATGGTGCATAAACGACGATGACAACTTACCATCAGATTGCACCTTAACTACCGTGTCGGCTATTTACATAAAATAACAAAGATAACGAGTATTATAACTAGCTTTGACAAACCAAACTCTTTATGGTTAAAGCAGAAGAGACTAGAACAGAGCAAGATCAGCGAAATATACAGCAGTTTCAAGCCGTTTGAGACGGTGCTGTGTTACTTATTTCATATGATAAAGTCTAATACATTACAAACTAATCGCGTCGCGTAGCCGCCTCGTCCCGCCTGCCGTACGCCTAGACCATAATTAGAGTTGACCTTATGCTACGTAAGAAATTCTCTTGCAAAATATAACGGTTCTAATCACTACAACTAAATTTTGAATTGCGCTTCGGCCAATATGAGATTTATTAATAGATCTACATTGAGTACATAATTCTCCACTTGGATAAATTAGAACCATGCTCCATATTATCACTCGAATATTGCCGTGTAAAGCCGAATTTGAGCCCACTACGTCATCAACCGATTAGCATGTCGCAAGTGAGGAAACGCGTGATAAAGACGATAATAAGGGACATAAATAAACATGATACAGCTCATTGATTGCAGGAAGCGACAAGGAAAACAATAAAAACATTCAAGAATTTTTCAATCCAACATCACTACATACAAACGTGACGCACACAATTAAATTACAGGTCTTAATATCTAAAGACCAATTACGACAAACCCAAACTAGCAACGCTTTGTGTTTTGGCCTCGTCCTCAAAACAACCAAACCTAGAGAATTTAATCACTCTCTGGATGGGGTTTTTAAATAGCCAACAAAGCTTTACTTGCGTTGAAGAAAATCCTAGTCCTACAACCGTCAGCACGATTATAAAAGATAAGTGGTACATACAGCTAAACCTAATAATATGATTATAATAGTATATTGTTCAGCAAATAATAGTGATTCACGCGTAGGCTGCCAAGCCAGACAACATAAGCCTGCTCGCTAAACCAATAAGAAGATTATGATTACGCGTAAATTAAAAAAATATTAATTGAAGATGACCTGCGATCACCTTGAAGCCCCGTTGTCGATAGAGACAGCTTGGACAGATCACCTAAAATGGTCAGGATTCATGTCCTAACTGGAGAAACATAACTTCGATGGCATGTAAGACATTAGGTGTTTGTCTACCACCATACCACGACAAGTAAATGGTTCCTACGTATTTTCATACGAAGATACGGGCCAGCTAGGGAACGTATAACTTTCATAAATGACCTCGTATGACCTGCAGCCCTATTTAAAGTCGGCCATACATTATAAGGACTAAGTTGAATCTCCTCATATTGCTGATGTGAGAAAACAAAAATATACCTTCAATAGATATGACGATAGTGTTTACGGACATCGGAAAGTATCGTAATAATTAAGATCATATTATAATTATTCTGAAGTATCACTGATTTACTGTGACTGAGATCAGATACGATTAGAAATTCAAGTTAAATTTTCCAATCAATTTCTCAAGCAATCACGCGTTTCTTTTTTTACCAAATGAGAAAAACACAAAGTTTTTTGATTAGGGTAAATATTTTTTTAGTAACATAGAATTATTGACATTCATCTACTGATCCCCAGTGTTATATTACTGAATATCGCTATCGATCATGTAAAATTAATTATTAATTCAACGGCATTATCTAGGACAGTTATCCCCGGATTTGGATCACCAAGGAATATGTGATAAAGTATAATAGACATTATGTTAAAGCATTTCGTTTCCAAATTGAGATTCATTAAAGTTAAAAATTAAATTCCGATATATCATAATTGGACATGGTTATGCAAAATGGATCCTACCCACAAAAAACATTTCTTTTTAGTTATACCACAAATGGCATCTCCGCATCAACTTTGATATATGCAAAAAAATATTCAATGTACGTTTTTCCTAATGAAATTTAAAAACGAACCATACTCTCGTTATTTTAATGTAACAGTTCAAAAGGCCTATTTTCTCAAAAACTACTTTTTGCGGTTGGATCTATTTTACAAAACTACGTCCAATTTAGAAAACAATTTATGAACCTTATGCTTTGAAATCGCTCAAGCTTGTAAGAAACCCCTCATGAGGTAAAAGTATCTCAACAAAATCGAGATTGGGCCAAAGTAATGAAGTAGCATCCTAAGTTTGGATGCGAAGAGGAAGTTTCGCAATCTCCGTAAACTTCCCTATAAAGCAATATATTAATAAACCATTCTGCTAAGCGAATCTAAAGTTTGAAAATAATGCGTCGATTGTTTTAATATGCAAACTGCTGATAATCAACTCCCTAATGAGGTCAGTTTATGTGATTACGTTCACACGTGCTACCACGATCTTCATAAGCAAAAAAATATATTTGAACAAAAATTTCATCTACGTTTAATATATCGAAATTACGTATGACTTATAGTCAATGAGATTAGAAGAGAAAAATACACACTTTTATTTAATGAATCAACCCCTGGTTACTATATAGGATGAAAGTACTCGTCAATACTAATCAAACGAGGCCAAGCCCAAACTCGTTGGGATTCTTTTTTTATTATTTTATTTATATTTATCAGATCAGGTCGACGGTTCCAAATTATTATATTGACACCTACCTACGATATGCCTACATACATATAAACTGACAGAGTTGAATAAAAGCGTGTAAAAATCATTCGTTGCTGTACAGGACACGTTCTCCATCCAGTACCAGTCGTTATCAGTAAATTCCTATATTTTTATCACAGTTATTCGGAAAATTTAAAACAGTACTGCCACCAATAGTCACCCATTGAAGATTGTTGTTATAGAAAAATGTGGAGCCTGAACGTATGACCTTCTGATATTGACACGATTATAGCTGTAAACGAATCATATTTAAATTTTCAAGGCGTTCAAACCAACCAATCAAATGTAATTGACTAAATTACTATATTCTTTCACCACGTGATCGATACATCATACTCATCCATTATAATGATATTGTTTCAGGTCACTTGTTTAGAAGTTTATAAAACAATAAAAATAATTTAACTTCTAGACTTTTCTCTTCTTAAAAAAGTCAAGTTACAAAATTAAACTGAAACAAAGTGAAACTTTTGAATAGAAAATATCTTAACTAGGACATATCTCGAGAGAGGCATTTTATTCACCATAGAATACACTACACTAAATCGAGACCTGGGCGCTGGTGATGGTTGCCGTTTCGACTGACAATGGAGAAAAGAAACAGGCATGAACAAATATTTGTTTTTAAATCTGCACTACAACGATGGCTTTATA
>DWPA01004707.1:0-12561 GCA_018251375.1 Calpodes ethlius | reverse complement strand
CCCGCACTAAAATTGCCTGTGTCGCGAGTGGCATGGACAACACAAATGACACGTTACTAACACCCATAATCCGAGAACAAATATTTATCTGCCACATAAATATGTGCCCCGGCTGGGAATTGAATCCAGGACCCCTCCCTACGCAGACAGGGTCACTACCAACTAGGCTACGGGGCCGTCTATCATCATAACCCATAGCTTTAAAACTGGACTCGAGTTTCGTACAATGTCCAAAGGTCCCTTAAGATGACCAAGTGCGGATTAACACACCTCAATTTCTCTTCGGAGTAAATTAAAGAGAAGATTTCGCCGTTTATTTTATTTATGATATAATTATTTATATACATTCAGGATTCTAACACACGTCCCGCGTGTGGCAGACTAACGTTCGAATTATCACCACAATTATTGTCCTCGGTTACATTTAACACAAAAGGCACTATATTATTTGAGCTTTAAATCTCTGCGGTTAGCTTTGGGAAACACAATTGGCCAATGTTTTGCAATATTTTGAACCTATTGAATAATATTCTGCTAAATAATAATGTGCTTCTCAAAATGTGAACTGTGAATGACTGACAGATACTATTTAGTATAACAAGCCTAGAAGCTTGAAACTTTGTACATTAGGTTCCTTATAAAGTGTAGGATAGCATTAGAGACGGAATTTTGAACAATTTGACTTAAATTAGTAGAATAGGGTTGATAAATAAATAATATACGTTCAAATGCTTATGCCCCAGCATCAGAATATGCCCTGTCGCGGGTGGTTCGAACAACAGAAATAAATGATCATAACAGTCCACAGTCCGAGATTGAACATTTATTTGTACATTTAAGTTCAAAATTTATTATGTATAAAATGTACGCAATGTTGGTGTCATATAGTTAGTTAATTCCTTATGAAAACATCGAAACTCGTTCAAAATTTGGTGTTGATTCTCGAACGTTCATGATTTTCATAATACATATTATTTACAATGGAGGAAATCCTGGTATAGGGTTATAAAGGTTAAGCCATTACGTAAAACAAGGTTCAAAATGTAATGTTCCTAAAATATAAACAACATAATAATTGCCGAGAACAATTTTATCCTTAAGCATGACAATATTCGCTACCTTCCAAATATTATTACTCAGACCTTGCATGTTTATGATAGCACAACAAAATGTGACATTGTTTTTTTAAAGAATACGAAGGTCCGTGAGGGAGTGTGTAGAATGCATTTTTTATGACGTCATGTCATGGATAAAAGAGCATAATCTATTTTAAAGGCTGTCAATGATATTCAAAATGTCTGCCGTGTCTGTGATACAATAATAAATGTCTACATAATTTTTTAATAACTTTGCATTCTTTCACCATATCCTAATATTTTTAATTCAGTTGTATTTTTATAACAGAATATTAACTAAAGTGATTGTAAGTTTATAGTTTTCAATGGACTATGAGTTGGTTAATCAATTTATATTCTAATAATATTTTTCGCTTTCGATTCCTGCATTTTTTAAGGTTGTACCCCAATAATTTCATGGTGTATAAACTATCCAGCCCTCCGTCCGCAACATGTCTTAAAGGGTTTTAACATTAGAAGCTGTAGTTTTGCTTGAGTATACATAGGTATATATTTATATACATACCAAAAAAGTGGTAATATATAGTCGTAAAATCGTAAAAATATATATTCATTAGGGTACTTCCCCTGCAATTAAAGTGGGTTTTTCTTTACTCTATGGTGATATTTTTCTGAGATAATTATTCAATATCTGGTTAATCAACTTTCCAGCTATTTTCTTCTTAACGCTTAAGTGTGTAACTTATCGATCAATTCAATACGACGGAACCCTTCACTATTATAATTTTATATTTTGTATGTTACTATTTTAGGTACCAGATAGATAAATGTATTATATTGCATGTTACAATAGATTTCAGATTCATATTTTCTAACCTAAACTTATCTGTCATTTAGATTATACGAAGTGTTCGGTGACTCGGATCGCCTTCTAGAAAAAGATGATTTACCGAAACTAAAATGTTTAGAAAGAGTAGTAAAAGAATCCCTAAGATTGTTCCCACCAGTTCCTTTTATAATAAGAAAAGTTTTGGAGGATACTAAACTACGTAAGTATTCACAGATTATACTTATAATTTTATTTACAAGAGTATTTTTCCAACCCAGGTTTGCTATGTAAATTTACAAATCGTTTGATAAATTGAGGAGTTTGGAGGTGACAAAATTTAAAAGATTGAGAATATCTTCCTTTTTTGAAGTCGATGTAAAAAACTTAAATTAATTGCATTGCGTATATAAAATATTTGATTATTTCTGATTGTGTCTGTTTTTGAGTTGCTTTTTTTGTAACTTGTGTATTATGACGGATGCGTTTATTAATTATTATTCATTTTCTCAGCGTCAACTGGATATACATTACCAGCTGGATCTGGGGTAGTAGTGTCTATTTGGGGGGTGCACCGGGACCCCAAATACTGGGGCGATGACGCAGAGACCTTTGACCCCGATAGGTTTCTGCCAGAGAGGTTGAATTTGAAACATCCGTGCAGTTTTATGCCCTTCAGTAATGGGCCGAGGAATTGTCTCGGTAAGTGGAATAGGAAGTTTGTTTTGGAAAAGAGAAGGGCAAAGTGACGCAATTATTTGTTACAAGGATTTTTATATAGGTTGTTACAATTTAGACATGATATACAAGGAAATAAGATAACATTATTTAAAGTTACCTAAAATTACTATTTTTATTAGTAGAATAATTAAACAGTTTAAAACTGCTCGGGCTTTCGAAATTATACCGTAATTCAAATTGTCAAATGGTTTTAACGAAATTTAATGTTTTGTATATTTAATTAATATATTTGTTATACATGTTATATATGAAATGTATTTTTTTGCACTTATTTTATATGTTAATTTTAACTAAGCACGTCAAATAGTTATTAGATTCCTACGTGCCCTCATGCACGTACCAGAATGTGCATCAGAAACACTTATAGTTCTTATTGCAATATTATTAATGTAATGTTACTAATGTTCTAGGTTACCAGTATGCGTTGATGTCTATAAAGACTGTTCTATCAGCGATACTGCGTCGGTACAAGGTGGTGGGCCAAGCAGAGGAATCTAATGTACCTCGCATACGAGTGAAACTAGATATTATGATGAAAGCGGTCGACGGGTATGAGGTGGCACTTGAGAGAAGATCAGATCTTGTAAAATGATTATGAGAAAAATAAATGGCTTATATAAAAACACGATTATTTTTACAAAATCCGATATCTAAATTTTTATCTACATTTGATTCTATGTTTTTTTTACATTTGTGAGAGTTTTACTCGCAATAATACAATCAAAGTACAGTTTGAGAAGTTTATTTGAGACAGGCTGAATAAAAGAATTGAGATACTTAAGTGTAAGGACAAAATATTGTTACCTTTTTTATTGTTTTGATCCAAGCATGGGACTTTGACGTGGTCATGTACTTTTTTTTTTCTTCACAAACGGTCATGACTTGACGTAGCAAGCGGACAAGCAGTGTCCGCGCGACGCCCGCCGTATTTCGCTCTATTGTATGTTACAATAGCAGCCTCACATCTTTTCCGCTTGCTATATCAAGTCTCTAAGAGTATCAAAGATGTGTAAAGAAATAAATGAATATTAAATTTTATTTGACGCCGTCTTAGTTCCCTTTATTACTGTATGCATACTACATTACGTAAGTCTGTACGTGATGATGATTAGTCAAAAATTTGATTTAAATGCAGGAATCGCTAAATGACAGAGATAAGTTAGTAGTTCAGTTCCTACAGATCCGCGTGTTAGGTGTATGCGAAATCTTCAAATTAATAATCCAAAGAGAATGTAAACGGATATTAATGCAACATTTATGCCGGTCCAAACGTCAACTGACGTTTGTAGAATTGTACACTAGTATTTATATAAGCTTTAATAAATTAGAAACCTTTTGCACGGTTTGCTAAGGTTATTTGTGGTTTTAATAATAAAGAAAAGTCTTGCGGAAAGTC
Source organism: Calpodes ethlius (assembly GCA_018251375.1). Lineage (NCBI taxonomy): Eukaryota > Metazoa > Arthropoda > Insecta > Lepidoptera > Hesperiidae > Calpodes > Calpodes ethlius. The sequence goes on along the minus strand of DWPA01004707.1, from coordinate 8,522 downwards.
AGATATATTTTAGTAAATTGTAATATAACTGCAATGGTGATTTCATAATGTTTTTTTTATTTATTAGTTACTTTTAAGATAAAATTTTCAATGCAACTATTGTAGGCATAGAAAACTATTTCACTGTTTATATTTATCGAATATCTACTTTACTTTTAATGCCGAACATAGTGCATATAACTTTGAGCAGAATAAAATGTTTATTTTTTAGTTTCCAGTAGAATTAACAAAAATGTGACTTATCCCCAAAGGATTGCTTCCCGAGACTCGATTAACACTAGTGAAGTCCACTGAGGTGAGCAAAATGTATAATAAATTGTTGAAATTATTGCGTAAAAATAAATTCTTTTTGGTTGATTCCTTAATTCTATTAAGGTAGGTACTTAATTTTTTTAAGCCTAAGAGGTGGAATATGATTAAATATCGATTGTAAAATAAAACAAATCTATGATATTAATATCGTATTGTTTAAATTAATGAAACAACCAAACAATAATTAAAAAGCTATAAAAATATGAATGACAAAAGTTCATACAATTTCTCTGTATCAAAATTACTGTCGAATAATTTAATACGACCTTCGAACTCAATCATAGGTAATGATCAACGATGTTTTTCCCTCGTTATATGGATTAAATGCAATTTACCGTGAATTTACATTACTGCCAGGCATTACTGTCAAATTAATGTCAACACAAATGACTTGGTTGGTTTCAAACTATCTTATTACTTCAGTATAACCATTATAGGCGTATATATTTCCTGACATGAGATCTGTAAATCTGCTTTCATGTAGGTACTGAAAACAAAAGTGCAAAGTTAGTTTAAAAGGATTTCCATAAAATGGGATAAAATTATAAAACGTTTCTCCCTATTTATTTTTATTGTTTTTATATTCTGATATATTAAACCATAAGCAAGGCAAGCGAGCAATTATTTATTAATCTGGGTGCTAACAATAATAATATATTTGATGGAATCATATAAATATGTAGTGATATTGGCCGAGTTAAGGGAGAACACGTTAAACTTTTAATATTACCCATTATTTTAAACTTATAAGAATTTTTATCAGTTTTATTCCCAATTTTACCTTAACGACTTAGCTCCGTAAACGGCCCAGTAGAAGGGTTTGGCCACGAAATACACCATCGCTAACAGCGTTTATTCGCTACAAGCGTTATGTTGATATCGATTTGCAATCCAAAGAATGGAGTAATATGATTTGTTGCAAAATTTCGTTGTTTTTTATAAAGTCAAGCTCATACGAGTCATAGATAATGCTTTTTTTAATTCTATTTTTTTTTATGAATTTAATATTGTTTGCGGTTATTTGCACATAAATTAATAGTGTATGTTGTATATTTTCATGTTATGGTATGTAATCAATATGTACTTTAAAAAAAGTGTACTATAAACGAATAAAATGAGCAATAACTTGATTGGTAAGCACCACTTGTAAATTAAAGGAAGAAATAAAACGAGGCCGTGATAATAGTTTAAAGCGGGTAACATGAACTAGTTTGTTATAATTTGTTCGTATACGTAAGTATGCCCTTGTGACTGTACATATTATGACTTGCCGACATCGATCCCTTGTTCTTTATTTTATAGAGGCTCCTGAAGGACTGCGAACTGGAGGTAGTCACGGTGTGCTTTCAGGGGTGTTTTTATGATAATCGGTACAGTTGACTCCTGTTTTGCACGCAAGAATACTATGATAACGTTTTGTACTCTATAACAAATATGGTAGGTATACAAATTATAGATACGAATATACCTAAAGATAAATATTTACTTGCAAATGTTAAGTATATTCAGCGGCATAGAATGCAGTTAAATAAGTGTTGCCTTATGTGGAAACTTGTAATTAACCTTATTTGTTCGATACATTTTCTTTCCTATTGTTTTTGTAATTAGCCGTGAGTTAATTTAAAATAAACATGTATGTGATTACAACGGATTAAATTTAAATATTAAATAGTAAAAGTCGTAAATTGTAATAGAAGCTAATTATCAAAAATAATAAAAAATCTTATTGGGTATTTGACATATTAATCTTATGCGTATAATCCATTGATACTGTCCTAAGATTTGTACAGTTGTTTGGGAACACTGGGCGGAATGTAAAATATTTGATACCAAATACAAAAATGTGTATAATTTTTTCCGGATCAAATATTTTTTTTTGCTATTTCAATAAATAATAACTATTTGTTTGGACTTTTTATCCATTTTCAATAAAACCCAGTTATTTCTTGTAAAAATGTACTTTAATACTTATTACCAATATTAAATATTTTTGAACACGATTCAAATAATACGCGCGTTATCTTCAAAATACATGACGAGATTCTTGCTATATTTATGTGGACCCGACTTATAGCAAATCTCTAAAGAAACTGATTTTTTAATCATCCAAATTTCTCATCGAATAAATTCTGTGTGTTAATGTAAATTTTGTTGGGTAAACTTTTTTATTTGAGGTTTTAACGAAGCAAACGAAAAGGTTTCACAAAAATCCATTCAATGTTCTCGGCTTCCAAGGTTTTTACATTTTTATGTCTTACGACGCTCCACGAAGTACTGAGTTTATAAAAAGAACAGACGAATTAAGTATTTAGGTAGTTTTAAAAATTACGGTTTAAAAAATATAAACAGAACTTTATTTTTAAATATCATTTGGGCTCTATCTCGTATAACTGGATATGGATTTTCAATTGTAACTTTTATTTTATTTTATACCTTGGATATCTTTGGTGATTAGCTTATTGGGGGAAAAAAATTAAAAAAATGGACATATCTGGTCTTAGAACATTAACTTTATCTCATGCCGGCAAAACAGCGTATTGTAAACAAACGACACACGGCGACCCTGCTTGGTAGTAGGGCTTTGTGTAAGGTTTATTTACGTTTACGTCTCACAAATATGATTTCGCCGAGTTATTTTTAGATTGACTTGTTTAAATCAATCACATTAACCTTCAGCGAGTTGTCTAGAACAGAAAACGTAACATCATTAGCTACCACAAAAGGCATTTGCTTAGTTACGCCGGATTTGCTGAAAGCTCGCGTCACGAATGCTCGGTTATAAATCACTTGGGTTACCTTACCCCGTCGGTTGCAGTTACTGAGTCGGGAAGACAGTGCCGAGTGGGCGGGCGCGCCGTGTAGTTAGGCCCGTTCTGGCTTCGATGTTGTCCCGTAATCGTAAACATAACGCTTTTTACGCTAAAACCCAGCGTAAACGTGCGACCGATATCTGATCTTCGGTAACAAACGTCTACGATCCAACTATGAGAAGCTGACATGCGATTTACGCGTTTACGTACACGTTACCCGACTTTGATTTATTTCGCCGAGTATAATAAAATACGGAACAGCCCGGCCCAGAGTTGACATGAAGTGGCTAAAGTTTAGTTTTGTTAGCGGAACGTAAGTAGTCCACGCGTATGGAAACTATTTGTAATATTTCGTCAATGAATTATTAATTAATTTTCGTTTTAGAAACGGTGGATAATGGAACAACATTTCGACAACGATGAACCTTTTATTTACCGGCTTAACGATAACGGCTCGGGCCCAAGTTTGCTCATCAAGGTACGTTCAACGGAACTTTCTGTAATGTTTATATGCATAATGCGTTTCTACTTTGCGAATGATAGCTTATTCATTGAAGATTGTAGCTTCTTGTGTAATGATTCTATGTAATTGTATTGTATTATGATATAATGAAGGAATCTGATGCAGGTATTTTTGTAACAGTAAAAAAGGAGATATTTAATGAAACTTTTCATGTGAAGTTTTCTACTTATGATTAATATTAGACATTTACGAGTTTCCAAAGTTAAATTACGGTCAGGTAGTTGTTCCCTACTTCCAAAATGTCGAAAAAACAATTTGAAATTTACAATTAATATAAATATTACATACGTTGAATATTTTTAAACAGAGTAAATTTGCATTATTAATGAAGATTCTGAACTTTTAGTTAATGTTTGTGCATTTTATTTGATTTCTTCCTAGATATGTGCAGAGCGTGGTTGGCGTATGTATCAAGGTTACAGTGGAAACGAAGAGAGATGGAATCTTTGGTGGAGATCGAGTGCTTTCCCGGCTGCCTGTTATAAGACCCTTGGGGACTGGCAGGTTTAACTTCATTTTCACATAAATAAAGAACTTAGTCTTGCAGTGGGCTGTGAATGGTTTGAAGCTTTTTGGGTCCGAAAATAAGTTTTTTCGATAAAATCCTTGACTTAGCAGTACATTTTGAAATGTACATCCGTACCTAGTATTTCATTTTCATATGAGTAATAGGTAGGCATTTTCTCAGAGGCGCGAAAAATTCAAATACTCACTGATGAGCCAGAACTTATTCTGTATGTGGTTTGCCCCTAACTAACATCCATCTATCGAAAGGTGAGCTTTGTTTCAACCAGTTTAATCCTGACGATATATTGTTACATACATATTTTTGCGTGGTGATCAAATCTACCGGGGAATGTTTTTTACGTGTCATCTTATAGTTCAATAGTATCTATTAATTTCCATGAGCAACATTAATCATTGATTTTTGGGGGAATCTTAAAGAAACGCTTTTCACTTAACTGTCACATATTTCACTGTTTTTGGGAATTAAACCCAGGAATTGGCGACCTCTTAGCCTAGTTGGCGACTGCCAACCAAGCGAGGTATAATGGGTTCGATATGCGGCTGTGGCAAACGATTTCTTTATTTGACTGCATTTATATTATTTTTTACATTTACAAAATAAATACATCTATAGTTTTTATAGTACCCGTAGCCGTGGAGGATCCTCCATCTAGAAGAAATTCTCTCGTGTCTATATCTAATCAAAAGTTGCTGCGGCGTTACGAGGAGACGATTCTTGTTCTTATAGTTTTATGATCAACGCTCATATTCTACAAATACTTTTATTTATATTCGCGTTGTATCGAATCGCTTTGTCGCTCCATAGCGGCAGGGCTGGATTTCAAATTACGTCGAAGAGATTGTAGTACAAATTGGGCACAGGTTTCTCTTTGGAACTGGTGATGTCTAGAGCAGGATTTCCAATATTTTTCAGCTCGCGGCGCAATTCGCAGATTAGTATTTTGTCTCGGCGTCCTACCCAAGTTAGCTATTTAATTTGTAAAAGAAATAGTCCAAAGATGTAGGTACCTAATTGTTACGAATTTAAAATCTCGTGTCATTTTGGTCGACGAGGAGTTTTATGACGCTATGTTCTTTATCAATGCGAGCGCCAAAAAAATATACTCGATTATTATTATGTGGATGAACTTCGACTCACGGCGCCACTCTTATAAAATTACACATTGTACCGAGAAGGATATTTATGACAATATATACATTCCGTGTCTTTAATTAATATGGTATTTCTATATTACAAAGAGATAATGCTTGTGAATTTATACGTACGAGATAATCTTCGAAACTATTCAGCTGATTGTGAATATTCTTTCATTAGCAGAATGCTACGTTATTACTAAGTAACGTAGGTTATATAATTTTAATCATAATTGCACCAGCGCGAGGCTGATTGTATGATATGGAATAAAAAAAGAAGAAAGTAAACGCTAACACACTAATACCGTAGGATTCCCTGTGTCGCAGGTGGCATGCACAACACAAATAACACGTCACTAACACCCATGACCCGAGAACATATATTTATCTGTCACATAAATATCTGCCCCGGCCAGGAATCGAACCCAGGATCCCTTGCTTCGTAGGCAGGGTCACTACCAACTAGGCAACGAGGCCGTCAATTATCGTGATCGGAAGGATAATTATATTCTTCGGATATTCCATAGTTCCAGTATAGAATTGTGAAAATAGACTAATACAGATGTCCTTGATGTGTTGCCAACCCTACTTCGTACCATTCAATGTTAATTCAGTGCAAGACAGCGTTGTCTCAAACAACTGTTGTGCAGTTTGTTTGGGTTGAATGTCGTATCAGTTGTTCTTGCTATACGCTAGATGGCGCTTTAATGAACTTTTAGTTTTACAACGAATGTTTTGCTGTCACTGTGTTAGAAACGAACACAATAGATGAAATAATCTGGTTTAACTCTTGATACTTCTCAAAGTGGGTATATTCTTTTTTATCGAATTAATAGGAAAAAAGGTGAACACGGGATTTCAACTACAAAGATTTCAACGTATGTGATTAGGAGATATTTGAGCAATTGTATTGATTGATTCCCTGTTTATATAATATAACCTTTATAATAAAGAGAGAGAGATATATATATATATCTTTACATAAGTACTTGTAGTCCGATTAGACTTCGGTACGTCCCTAATTAGTAAGTGTAGTTAACACGGAATTACATAATTTATTTTTATTAAACACAAATTAAAATAAATTAATCATTCATTTCTAATATTTTCAAAATTGGAACACGTGTAACTGGATCTGTATTCGTATTTAAAATATAGATCAATAAAATTTTGAATATCGGCAGTTTCAGACTGACTAAAATTTCAAAATTCGAACACCTAACCGAATCTACGCTTACGTTTATAATACTGAACAATTTTGAACATGCAATCTCTAACATGTAAATCTCTTCTAAAATTACAAATTTCGAACACACCCAACCGAATCTGCACTTAAAATATAGATCAATTTTGAGCAACTATTCTATATAATTCTGTTCTAAAATTTCAAAATTCGAACGCCTAATTGGATTCAGTTTCACCAAGTTATCGATACCTTCAAACCACTAAGTACAGCGATAATACAACACTCCGAAATTAAACACGGGTATCGTGTGATCTTCCACTCCGACAGTTTGGAGTAAATTGATCAATCAATCCATTACGATCCATTAACCACTCAGACAATCAACTAGGTACTGAAGTAACGTACTCGAAGGTTCTTGATTAGTGCCTCTATGTGGGTGGGGTGATACATGATATTCACATGATGTTAGGTACTCCGTTGAAGTACCCATTCCGAGAATTCCGTTGTAAATTCAATGTACATTAACTAAGGGTTACTATCAGGTGAAGCTTAGGCAATATGGCAAGGTTTCTGTTCGATAGCATTGAATTAGAGGTATTGTAAAATAGTGTATTACCTATCTGAGGCAATCGTTGATTTTTTACATTTCGTCATTTAAATCCATTCGTAAAATTTAGATCGTTATGTATTGTGTACATGATATTACGTGAAACTTGTTGCTTGTACTGTACATGTTGTGAAATAGTTTAAACTAGACCCTACGAATAACATACTGCACTAATTCTTACTTAAATGCAATAAAGATTTGTACGCATATCTCTAGATATTTTTGTTGATCCACTCAAACTCAAATCAATGTTTTAGGTAAACGTGTTTTCAAATTAATAACCAATGGCAATCACTCGTAAGTGCTTACAGCTAGCCTGATAACGTCACTAACCTGATGACGTCACGGGCAAAACAAATGATGCATGGTGAATAAATACAGGCAGGTGCTATTCACGGTACCTCAATCGTGGATATAATATTATTAGTCTCGTAATCATCATCGATCGATATCTTATAGTATTTTGTAGTACAAAGTTGACCGGCGGGCGAATGGACGTCTCCACGGTAAAACTTAAGGTACTCGTACGTAACTGAGAATATCGCACAAAGTTATAATACCACATAGTGTGAATTTATTCAAAAATATTTTGTTTTTGCTACGGATAAGGATTTTTATATGAAAAACTCATATGACTGCGAAGGCCATCTATTGAGTCTAATAGTTAGCAGTCCATATGCTTTGAGTGTATTTTTTTAATATAACCAAAATGTATATAGCTTTGTCCTTACTTATCAGTTTCTAATCTACTTACCTGCACTGGAAAATTTATTGATTCCACTACATTAAATAGTTTTAAAAAGGTCCTCTTCTGTATCATTATTATTTTTAAGTTATACATTGCGCATAATTTCGAAAAAATATACGATTTTTCCTTCCTTTTTTTTATTAAAATCTCTCAGTCACACATACTGTGGCAACTAACAAATGCGCAAACGGAGCACGTGATGATGAGTGGTCATGGCCAGGGACTTTACCAAGAGCAAAATAAATTATCATATAAATAAACTAACTAAATAAAAAAAATATGAAGTTATAATTTTCCTTAGAATGTCTAATTCTCAGCCGGGCCAAATCTTATGATACAAAAAACATTCGTTCTTTTGCCGTTTTTCCGCACCACCCGCGACACAGGGAAGCCCAGTGTGAGGATACGAGTTTGTCAATATTTATTATTATTACAAGTAATTTATAATATTATTTATATTTCACAGGTGAACACGACAGGACACTGAACCTAGACGTCAGCGGTATTGACGTCTATTTCTACGACTTTCCCCACAACGACGTCGAGAGCTTCCCCATCGACAACGCAGTGAAAGGAATCCTCGCATTGCCAGAATTAATCAAAGTCAAGCAGTTCATAATATTCGTCGGAGGCTACAAGTCTCACATAAACAAGAGAACTGAAGAACAAATTAG
>DWPA01004706.1:0-12561 GCA_018251375.1 Calpodes ethlius | reverse complement strand
AACATAAAGTTTATAAAACACTAGACAGAATTTATTAACAATGGATATAGTTATGTTTTTAATATTAATAAGGATAAGGATTATGTTATATCTAAAACGAGGTAAATCACAAAGCTGTCACAAGTATTAAAATTAATTGTATGAATATTGTTCATTAACTCCGTGACAGTATACAGAAAAGTAACTACTTTAGGTATCTACAATGTGAGGTGAGTCAGTTTGCTATCTATAAATGGATCGAGAAATACTAGACTAAGTATATATCTACTATTAATCCTGTATAATTTATTGCTGTAATTAGACAAAGCATGTTAGCTATTAACATATAAATATCTACTGATAATGAGGTACATTAAAAAAGGGAATTTATTGGAAGTTTTTACAGTATTACAATATTATTAAATTAAATTTATTATTATATTCTGTGTTCATAATGATAACCAAATTCTTAGAAAGGAAATACGAATATTTTAAGTCCTTTAATGTACTGTTAAATTACGTATTGCTGTTTAAAATAATCAAGTTTTGTACAACTAATATATTTCATTATAAATAAAAAAGACATTATTCTGAACATAAAATTAAATATACAATATTAAAAAAAACTTACCTCTAATTCAGAGGGATGTTTGAATCGAATGAGGGGTTCATCGTCGGCTGTCCCCTCACTGACGATATTATAGATTTTTGCCAAAAAAGAATGACCGTTAGGATCCATGACAACAAATACAAATATGATTTTACTTATTAACTAACTTCATGTAACGAGTAACTCCATATAAGTCTGGTCAGTTCGACCGTAAGAGCAGGAATGCAGTTTATATCGGTTTTACTGTGGCCTCATGATATGTACTGTGGAAGTGCTCACGCTCAGTGTTTGCTATGCCGCTTAAAACTCGGTTTAAAACATGCGGATGTATTTGAGCTGGTGACACACTAGTGACAGTATACTTATGGTACATTGTAAATTGATTATACATATTATCATTCTGTTTTCGTACCTTTGTTTATAGCGACAAACTCGAAAAGAAATAATAGATAGATAATGAAGAGATTTTATTTGAATAGGAAAAGATTTGTAAATACTTTTTGTTCCGCTGCTCACACGATCATCGTATGGTTCAATTACTTTCGATTATATGTAAAATTTGACATAGTTACTACTTTCGGTGTAGTAGCCGTTGGTAAGATAATGTTGAGTCACAACGAAGCGTCGCCAGATGTCGCTAGTTGTCCCATGTTTTTTAAAATATGAACTAGTTATGTGTATCTGTGATGTAGTGTAACAGTCAGACAATAAAATAATTCAATTAAGATTTTAGTATATTTCACAATTCAACTATTTTAGACATTATTTATTTTTCTATTTTCATTTAACAATTATCTATGATTGTACGAAAAAAAATATTTTCATTGATATCAAAAGATAACAATTGTGTCAAGATCCACTATTATCAATAAGATAAGTTAACCTTTTAAATGTAATAAACAACAATCTCGACTAATTCAGACAAAACTTTATGATTATTCATATAGGAGTTGGTTAAGCGTAAATACTAAATTGTGAACTAAACATTTTTTTATTAATATTGAAAGCATCAAATTTAAATACTTAATTTTAAACTTTACGCCAATTACCTTATTAGTATCTACTTACTTTACATGCCAACACTTCTACAATTCCTATATCCAAGAATGTATCATAAGTACATAATTGACAATTTCTCTTGGCCCTATAGATTCAACATTGGTGACTTACTTTAACTCAATATCATCTTATCAAAATTTTAGTAGAAATATATATTAATACACGAAATAAAAATGAACTTTCGTAAATCACGTACCAGATCACGTAGAAACTCCACAAATTTAATGACAAGCATAGAAAAATGGAGAAACTACGGTAAGAGAGTTTCACGAAAAAATACTGACTTTTTTGAGGAAGATAATGAAGAAGATGACATAAAAGTAAATGAGTTAAGAGATTGGGTGGACGAATTTTTTATACGCAAAAGTTCTGGGGTGTCTGAAATAGATCAAGACATTGAGGTATTCTTGACAAGAAAGCAAACTCTTATTCTCTCTACGCTGGTTCCGGATGAAGTCTTGCTATTGGACAAGTAATGGTACAAGTCACGCATTTCAAATTTTCTAGGATAGTACATTACAACGTTAATGTTACGTTATTTAACGATTTTCAGGTTTGATAACGCAGAACCAAAGCGATTCGTTGGTGTTCTTCTCATGGCAGATGTCTCCGGATACACGGCTTTGTCAGAACGTTATAATACTCTCGGAAAGAGTGGCACGTATCGACTGACAGTAACCTTGAACACCTATCTCGGATCTCTGATAGAAGTAATATACAGCCACGGTGGAGATATCATTAAATTCGCAGGAGACGCTTTTTTAGCCTTATGGAAAACCGATAAAAAATCTTTCCTATGCCACACCATCCACACTGCAATAGCATGTGCCCTCATTATTCAACATTCGTATGGATCCTACGAGACGGATGTCAAAGTAAATCTAAAAGTAAAGCTAGCCATAGCAGCTGGAAATCTAATGTTCGTTCCAATCGGAACAGGAATTGATATGAATTACATAATTATAGGCTTGCCAGTTTCAGAAGCTAAGGTAGCGGAAAGTTTATGTGGTTCGGGTGAAGTTATATTGACACCCACCGCATGGGGTCACTGTTATTCAAGGAACTATGATTACATTATTAATGAAGCCGGTTTTATTGTCATAAGAACTATACTTTATGATCCACATGAAAAAGATGTGTCTAAACCATTCGCGGGTTTTGGCGCGATGGTAAGGCAATTAAAGAAACCTCTTATTTCCATTAAAAATGTTCCAGATAACATTTCGGATTCCCCAGATAGCATTATAGATTTGTTACAGATAAATGAAACTTTAAACTTACGCAAAACAATATTGATAGCGGAAGAGAAGAACATCGGTTCAGAGATTCGTAAATTCATGATAAGACCAGTACTTACACAGATTGATGCTCATCAGCCATTAGAATATTTGACGGAAATGAGACAGGTTACAATTTTATTTATTACTCTAAAACCACGTGAATGCACGTATCCACAACTCATTACTATAGTCAATAATACATACCAAATAACATGTGATATCGTTTATAAGTCAATGGGTTGCGTGAATAAAATTATTCTCTTTGATAAAGATGTCATGATTCTCGTGGTATTTGGATTACGTGGTTTTAAGCACGAATCTGAAGCACAAGCCGCTTTAAAATGCAGTTATAGTATAAAAAAGTCTATAGCAGCCCTTGACGGTGTTTTAGAAGTATCTATTGGAGTAACTACCGGACAAGTGTATTGCGGCGTTGTTGGTCATCCATTGCGAAGAGAATTTACTGTCATCGGTGCAATTGTGAATAAAGCTGCTAGATTTATGTGCGGCTTTCGCAATAAAATTACTTGCGATGAAGCTACTTTCATTAAAAGTAAAATGTCAAGTAATGGCTTTACTTTACAACCACAAATAACGTTAAAAGGAATTCCGCATCCTGGAAAAATATATGAATATACTGAGGAAATTAGAGTAAAAGAGTTATATAATATACCAATGATCCCACCTTTACTAGATCGCAAAGAAGAAATGCGATATTTAGAATACTGGTTGAACGACGATTCAGCTCGAAAAAATTTTGATGCTTTATTAATAATAGGTGAGTCGCGTATAGGAAAAAGTAGACTTTTAGAATGGATGGCCCGATATGTAAGAAACAGAGGACTACGGGTGTGTTATATTACACTTACATCAATACATTCCGCAACACCCTACTTAGGTATGAACCAAATTTTAAATCAAATTTTGGACATAAAAGAACCAATCAATGGATTTGAAAAAGAAGAAAAAATTGTACAAATTCTACAGTCATATGACGAAGATCTGTGTTATCTGAATAAAATACTTAAAGTACGTTTTGCTTACCATGAAGGAATCAATGCCCAAGATGACAAATTGCGTAAAGATAAAGCTAAGCTCATATTCACAAAATTAATTATGTCTGTGTCAGGTAAATTTGTAGTGTTTTTAGACGACCTACAAAATTTAGATGGGAATTCCTGGGAATTTATATCGACTTTATTTCAGTCTATGAACATATTTGTCGTGCTTACAGCAACACGTGGCAAGTTTAGTTCATTATGCCAATGGCTTTATAATGTTTTTACTAATGAGAAAATAAGAAAAATTATACTTGGTCCACTAACATCAAATTGGATAGCACCTTTAGCCTGTCACATATTAGATGTGGATGCAGTGCCGAACGATTTATGTAATTCTTTGAGATTAAGATGCAATGGTATGCCCGGACTGATTGAAAGTTTTATTGTGCACTTATTTTCAACCGGAGCCATAGAAGTAAAAAAGGTCCAGGAGGATGAGTTACATAATTGGGAAGATGAAGAGCTGCAATTCCCAGACTCTAGTCTTCTACGTCCTATTGCTATGGATGCCAGGGACCAACAGAATTTAGATAATCTCATAGAGGAAAATACTACCCATGAAAAAAGTATATGTGTTGTTACCAAAAAAGAAGAATTAAATATAGACATAAATTTGCAAAGTTTGGATACTTTAATAATGATTCAAATTGACACACTTACACCGTATCAACAACTACTGCTGAAAATAGCCTCAGTTGTTGGTAATGTTGTGTCTCGCGATCTACTTGAGAGTATAATGTACGAAAATAACGAAATTACTACAGCAAAAGCTGTTAAAAGACTATTTTCTATGCGAGTCTTATCTTGTGCTAATGCCAAATATAATTTTAACAGGAGAAGAAGAGATTCAACGGGAAGCGTTGTATCTTACGGCTCAGGGCCTTTAGAAATTACGTGTGACTGTTGTTTCGAATATGATTCGGAAAATTTTTGTAACCTGCCGAAGTACGCTTTTTGCAAAGTAATAAAATTTACAAGTAACCATTCCCGGAAAACATGTTATGAGCTTCTACCTATTAATCAGAAGAGAGAATTCCATGCCCGTATTGTATATTATTTAGAAAATAATAAACAAAAGTGCACTGACTGTGGTGGTACAATAATGATAGTCCAGTCTTCTATGAGTTTGCAACCGGAAATTCCATATTCTCGCATCAGCTCTTTAGAAAAAACTGATGAGACGGACGATGAAAATGAAATGGAAACAACTGATATCTTACGAGAAAAATCATTCATCCAAGGATCTACTGATTTGACAAGAGCTCGTTCAGAAGGATTTAATAAAAGTTTACCAAGTGAAGTTAAGAAAGCTAACAGCGAAATGTTCTCACTCAAAAACTCCCTCAGTAGTGTATCATCTGTTAGAAGCTTTCCACAACCTATACTGAAAAAGAGTATAGATAACAACGCCAACACTAGTCGAAGGTCGACGAAAAGGGTTACTCTATCGAGCTTTGTTTATAAAGATCAATCAGAGGTATCATTAAATTGTAAAATTTACGACAAATTTCGACAAGTAATGGAAGCTAACACAGTAAGCGATTGGCATAACCTGGGAATTATTGATAGCGAGGACGATATTACAAAAGAAGATAAAAGAGACTCTTTCAATGTGAATATAGAAAAAAATGTTTCTAAAATTAATTTCAATAGATGTACTTGTGCTCAATTAAATATTGTTATCTATGAGCAACTTATTCATCATGCTGTAGAAGCTGATTTAAAAATGAAGGCTGTAGAATTTATGATTAAATATTCTTATCTTAATGTGCTGGCCAGTAACTTTGAAGAAGCATTGTCTACACTTGAAAAAACAGAAAAGTTTTTTAATGAAGAAAAATCGGATGAAATAAAAAAACTAGATAAAAAACAGTTCTTGGGAAGGATATATGCTTTAAAAGCTGCATCATATCTCATGTGTGATAAACTTTACGATGCCAAACAAAATATTGAACGCTCTCTTCATATTTATCATATAGACTTTGATAATATGAATGACTTATTCATAATGAAAGGTTTGATATCAGGCTGCACCTTAAAGCGCAGTAAATATCGTGAATTCAACAGAATAATGAAGTCTCATTCAGTATTTTGCATTAATGTAGCTGGATTAATTTATTCTGCCCTAGGAGAAGAAGGAAAATCAAAAACTGCGACACTGCGTGCTCTTAACTTGGTGCAAAAGGTAGAGTGTAATATCATAGATATGTGTGATGCATTCTCTAATGCCATTCAAATGGAAATTGACCGTGGTTCTCCAGGAGCCACCACAGACATTGAACGGATGGCGAATATTACCTTAGCTAAGTTACAGAATGTTATTCAGGCCGATGAGTTATTTGCATTAGGTAAATTATTTACGACATTCTTTCGTGGTCGCATGTCTCGCGGTAATCTTCCTGCCACTATTCGTTCAGGGTACAAAGCCCTTGTTATCAGTCGCTTTCTTCGAGTTGACGATATATCCATTGATATAATCCCTGATCTCTTTTACATATTGCTTTCACGGTGCCGAATTGAGGAAGCCGTTGACATCGCTAAGCAATGTTTGCAGTTGTCTCAGAATCAAAGTTCGATTGAATGTGAGACTTGGTACTATGCACTCTGCATAGACATGATACTGGATGCAGGATTTCAAGTGGAATCTCCACAAGAAATAAGTCGTTACGCAGAGTTTGCTTTGCACAGAGGTAAATATGCAGGACATAGCCGACGCAGACTAATCGTTGGTCTCTGGACGTACTGGCTTCGAACTGATGCAGATCGTAGAGCTAAGCGATTTGAATCTGAAGCTTTGAGTTGGTGCGCTCGAGAAGATGATGATGGTTCATTAACTACACTATTGAGCGCCATGAGACTTGCCGAAGGTATGCTGGAAAGTTTAGCACGAAAAGTGGATGACTTGAAAAAGGTAAGATTAAAAATAAACATTGATCTAAAATAAATATTAAATTACAATATATTAACTTTTAATTTGACCAACATACTTTTATATCTATTTAATTTATTTCAACTTTTCAAGGTTGTTGATCTCATGGAGTTACGTTCGTTAGCAGACAAAGAACTTACAAAGTTAGAAAAAGACGCCCATGCTTTGCGCGCTGTATACCCTCGCTGGCTCTCGCTAAAAGCTAACTCCTTCAATTTATCTGGACGATTTTCTGCTGCCGCGTCCATGTTAAATCAGGTAATAATTTAAACAGTATAATCTTTCAAATCCATACATTTCATATTCATCCGAATATTTGGTATTTATAAACACTGACCTTATCGATTTAAGAATTATTTGGATCTTGAGCTGAAAATACTAAAATAATGCAAGTTCAAATCAAATCAATTTTCAACACAAATATTTAGGAGATATCGATTTTAGACATCGATTTTTACTGAATTTATATAGGATAATTAAGAAAAGTTGTGCCCGATTTTGTAATTTGTCAAATGACCATTTGCGCTTTAATACCTCTAACTTTTCGCTAATTATGTAATATTATCTTTATCATAGGTTGATGTTATGAGTGGTATGACCCATGCTATAACTTAAAAAAGATGTGCGAAGTTCTTTTAAAGCTACGTAACGCGAAATGGACGAAGTACCATTTTTATGAGATATGTTTCTATAATGGGTACAGTTTTTTATATCAACTACAATAATAATATTAATCCTTATTGTTGATTTTTGTAAATAGATTTCATTACAACAAATACATTTGTTATTATCTTTAATACAAAGTTTTATCACTAAGTGCTACTCCCGTAATAATAAATAGGTATCACAAATATAATATGCTAATTTTGGGACATAGAAGTTTCGGGCTGGTCGGTACACAGGGAGGCCAGTATCTGGTAACATACCAACATTCATACTTTTTATTACTACTTGTCTACGAATCATTCCGTTACAGACAAGTTACATCAACACAAAAATATATTATGTTGAATATCATTAGGAACATGGCAGACTAGGCAATTTGGTGAGTCAACCTTGCCAAACGAAAGTTTAAAATTTTCCAAAACTTTTTACTGCAATATCACATATTTAATGAATGTTTAAGAGATTTATTTTAAAATATCTTCGTTTTAGTAATTTAAGTATACTTAATGCATTTAATATAGATATTAATCAAATCACAATTTTATCATACAGGCAATAGACGAAGCTCAGAAAATTAACAACCGTTTAGAATTAGAGCTGGCACGCGCTTCCACGATACATTCAAACTTCTGGATTCAAAACACCTGGATCGGGCAGTTTCCGCACTGGAACACGGGCGCCGAACAAGCCAGGGATGCCTGGCATCAGATTATGTATAAAATGACCACAACTCGCAAATAAAATCTTATGTTTGGTATATTGAATACATAAACTATACATAACGCCTAGACAGTTCGTAAAAAAATATATATAAATGACTGGATTTTAAATGCTTCCTTGAAATGGTTACACATTATGTACGTAACGTATGTACACTGCAATTGTTTTTCACTTATGAGCCGCGTCTGATTCGCCTGGTTTGAACCACCTTCGTTCCACCATCTGCGATAGTTATATATTTTGTAGAATGAAAGTTAATATTTTGCGAAGATATAATTATAAAATAGCAATATCACCATTATGTAATGTCAACTATTTTATTATGATTATGAGGAAGTTACTATAACTTATAACGTTCAATCCGAGTAGAGATAACCTGTTGTATCCCGGCACTATGTATAGCTCAGCTCGTTTCTAATTTTCCCGCGCTATTAAATTATTGTTGTCTATAGTATGCAATGTACATATCTACAGATTATGTATTGTAAAATATACCCGCAGGTCGTAACATTTTGTTTCGGAGATAATTTGTCTTAATGTCAGATGGTCTTTTCTGTTCACGCTCGTGCTCAGAAAATGTATGGCAGTGATATGTGGTGTCGAGAAATAATCATTTATTTGCGAAGAGTGAACGTGAATAGAAAATTTTTTTTCTAGGCAGATAGATCACAGAAATGTGTAGGAGCATGAGCACAAATGCAACAAAAATAATGTCTCGAGGCATGTTTAAGAAATAAAATGTTCTTTTGTAGATAACGTATGCATAAATTTTGTATTTTTTAATATATGACTATAGGTTAAGGACATTATATCAATACTAGACGTTGCCAGAAAGAAGAACAGCAATAAAAAGGTTGTCAATTGCTTTCTATCATTGGTTGCTAAGCCTTGTTGTTAGACACTTGTTTGAATTTGGCTAAAATGTATTATACCATAATGGATCTTCCCGCAGATTTGTTGATTCGCAGTAAAAAGTAGCCTATAGTATTCGTCGTCTCTCAAATATCTTCAAACCACAAATCATACCATATAAGCAGACGCTTAGTTACGGTGTGAAAGAAGGACCAACAAACAAACACACTTTCGCATTTATAATATGAGTATGGATTAAACAATTTTAAATACCGATAAACTTGAATGTAAACAAGCAACTGAGAATATCATAAGAATATCAATAATTAAATTAAAAAGTCATTAAGTGATATTTTACAAAGAACCATTTGCCGTCGTTTTCAAACTGAAAGTGACGATAATGTTGGTGATGAAGTTCACATTCCAGTTACGACGGTTACAATGCTTATGATGATAAAGAGAGCTTATGAACTTCGTGACATCATACTCCTTACTTTCCGCATCTGGTTATACGCGCTTTTTCTAAGTGTAAGCGTGAATAGAAAAAAAAATTTTTGGCGGGGTTTTTCAGTCAAACAATTTGTGATATTCTTGACAAGTACATTACAATGTTTTCACATTCTGAATTATAATAAAACTTTTTATTACACGGATATGATTGTTTGCTAATAAAAAAAATATACATCTATTAATTTTTCTATAATGAAACTTACAACCAAACATATTTTAGTGTCAAATTTATTATATTTCTCCATACCTCTATTAGAAATACCAAAATTTTGTTGGTATTCACCCCAATTTACGATACTATTTGGAAGGCAATACTACAAAACTACGAGTAGCTCCTTATCTTATTCTGTGATTTGTTTTTGTAAGATAAAAGTATATCTATTGTTTTTATCTCATTGGTTACAAATCAAAATAATTTGTATGGAGCACTATTGAGTTTCTTTACTTTCGTCTCGTTCATTGTGGTACTGTCACGTACTGTATATTCTACAAGTTGATATCGTAAATAAATTTGAAAATGTCAATGAACCGGAGTGTTTATAATGGAACTTTTGTATCATCTTTTTCTCTTGAAAATTTGAATATTCTCCATGGATTCATTTGTGTAGAAAATGGACTGGTATAGTATATGATCATTTTAGCATTCGGTATCGTAAAAAAAGCTTGATCAACATAAAATTTTATTAAATTGCTACTATCATTACTAAAGCTTTTGCTTAAAAGTTTCTGTTTTTGTAGAACTATTGTCATAATAAAAAAAAATGTATAATTGATTGACGTCACTAGAAATGTTAATTTTATAAACAACATCGATCGTTTATCATTTATTTCAGATAACCTTAACTGGCAGTACTGATAAGTTCAATGAATTGGAGAAGTCAGGATATTTCAACGATTTCAAAGTCATAACGCTAGAAGCCAATGAGATAATAATACCAGGCTTCGTAGACTGCCACACTCATGCCCCACAGTTTCCCAACCTAGGTGTAGGTCTAGATCGGCCTCTTCTTGAATGGCTAGATAAATACACCTTTCTACTGGAGAAAAAGTACAAGGATGTACAGTTTGCTCGTGAAGTGTATGATAAAGTTGTGGTAAGTTTATAAAGTTACTCTATCTATAAGGATCCACAGATTACTGTAAAGTACAATAGATACAGTGGCCTTTGGGATTGGTGCCCCTTTTCCGATCATCGTAGAGAACTGCAGAATATGTCTAAAGAAGTCTGTTGTCTCCTACACACATTTTAAATTACAACATAAATAAACATATAAGCTATTAAGATGTGTAGCTTTCTCTAGAAGTTATTTATCTGTAGAGAGGATGATGAGGCTGGAAGATTGTAATTTGTAGGTGAAGGAATAGGATAGCATTAAAGTGTGGGAAAGAGCTGTTATCTAATTTATTACATTAATTATTTAAGTCAGTATAAGTAACCAGGGAATTAATTTATTCTTTCTTCATTTTAATTATTAATTTCTATGAAATTCCTCAAGACCTCTAACCAAAAATTATGTCATGTGAATTGGGAATTTAAAATACCAATAAAAATATAAATATCATTTAACAATAAATAGTCATAAATCTTTCAGGAAAATCTTCTGAAAAATGGCACAACAACGGCATGTTACTTTGGATCCTTACACTTTGATGGCACCTTGGAACTTGCCGATGCAGTGGTTAAAAAACACCAGAGGGCGCTAGTGGGTAAAGTCAGCATGAATATAAAGAATAACGCAGATTACTACAGTGATACCAAAGAGGAGTGTAATAAAACAGAGGAATTTGTTAGACGTGTTAGATTTATGGTAAGTTAAAGTTTTATCTCATACTAGCTGTACCCTTCAAGCATTGTTAATGCAACACAAACTGCCATGGAAATACATGAAATTAATTGGAATGGCAGTGGCGCCACCTGTTGAAAATTTATTGTACCAACTTAGAAACCTTTGTGGGCTCTTACACAACTTTGCTAAAGAACATCACATGATTAAAAGTATTGTTTACGATTCTATAAAGTACATACAGACAAACATTCATTTTTATATATTAAGATTTACTTAGACATAACAACTACAATTTTCTGTGCAGGCAATGCCTGATATTAATTTAATTACTTCAACTGCCGCCATGTTTTCATACTGAACCCTAGTTACAAACTATTTCTCACTAAACAAATTAAAATGAATTGATATCAACAGGATAAACATATTTTTCAGCGCAGTTAGAAAGTAAATCAAAAGCTATGGATTCAACAATTGTTTATCAAATGTCTATTAATACAATCAAATAAGTCATTTTATTAACAAAAGTATATGTTTTCAATTTCCATTTTCAGATATTATAGTCAAACAGTAAACAATCTATTCAATATCACAATAAATCAAATATTTCCTCTATTACCTTTTTATAACACTTTAATTTATGATGAATAATGTATTTATCCACAACACATGTGCAATATTTATTAGAAAACATTAAAAAAATGTCAGCTGATCATACATTACCTTAGCAAACAGAATATAACTTACTTTGTTAGTTTTTTCACTAAAGTCTTCTAGAAAATAGTAACTACGCCATTGTTTATTAAGTGAACTTGACACAGGTCTTGGTCTTAATTTATAATCAGGTGGTATCTCAAGTGCAAGTTCACAGAATTCGTTTTCACGGCCTCGTAGCTAGTTGGTAGTGACCCTGACTGCGAAGCGTGAGGTCTCGGGTTCGATTCCCAGCCAGGGCAGATATATATGTCACAGATCAAAAATTTGTTCTCGGCTCATGAGTGTTAGTGATATTTGTGTTGTCCATGCCATCCACTACACAGGGGATCCTACTGCGGAGGTATGAGTGTGTTTTCAAAAAATAAAAATGCTAACAGTCACCATTTTTGTTAAA
>DWPA01004705.1:0-12563 GCA_018251375.1 Calpodes ethlius | reverse complement strand
GCCCCGCCATAGGCGTTTATTCGCTAAAAACACCATGTCAATGTCAATGAATAATTCTCCAAAAAAAACATATAAAATTAAGACCAACTCCTGCATATGTTGTTTTCAATTCTTGAAACTGACACTTGCAGTGCAAAGGGGATTCGCTCTAAGCGTTGCGACTCGTGGAGATCGCCCACGGCACATTTGGCGTTATAAAATGAAGCGACACACACGGGGAACAGTCGCATATAGTCGCGCGATCGATACCTGCGACCACGTTACGTCATAACGCAAACGCCCCACTTTAGAACATTACTGTCGCGTGTTGCAAATGCGACTAATATCAAAAGTAGCGATGTAAGCTATCGCGAAAAGTTGCAGCCGTGCGTAACCGCCAGTATAAGGTGATTTGTGAAATAATATGGACAATTCTCATAGTTTATTTATCCCAGTTGTTAATGCACATGGATGAGTTATAATTATAATGTAATATATTAATATGTAATGAATCTTAATCAATAAGTTCATATCAACCGCGACGTGAATGTATCGACATTATGTAGACTGAAGAAAAACATATTTACTTATGCTATCAAAAATGCCCAAATTCTAATCGTAGCCAATACAATGGTTTCCAGCGGCAATCGGTCGCGCGGTCGCTCACCAGGTGACGGGAGCGACGGTGGGGGCGAAGCGGTCGGGATGCTGCTGCAGCGCGCGGCGCAGGTAGCGCAGGGCGGCGCGCGCGGCCGCGGGCGGGTCGGCGCCGGCCAGCGCGAGCGCGGGCGCGCTGGGCGACAGCGACACCACGCTGAGCTCACCGTCGTCGGCCGGCAGACTGCTCAGCTCCACGCTCAGCCCGAGCGCGGCCGCCGTCTGCTGCAGCACGGCCGCGCTGTCCTCGCTCTCGACGGCCGCCGCGCGCTGCGCCGCTTCCAGCTGCTCCTCGCCTATGGAGCGACATGTTTGTGGGCATGCTCTTTGGACCGGCAGCCGGGTCCTGACCACCATGGTGAACGGGCACCCTTGCTTACACGTATACAGGGTTTCCATAGTCAAAAGGATCGTTAGGCATAGTTTCATGTCTCTCCGACCGTACGTAGAGCAGAGAGTGCAGTCTAGGGTTGTCACGGATGCAAAAAGTTAAACATTTGCGGATGCGAATGCGAATTTTGGAATTATAAAAGGATAATTATTGAAAAAAATATATATATTGGGATAAGGTCTAGATGATGATGAATTCTTTAAATTTTAAATGCATAAATAACTGAAAATCAATTTAAAATTAACTTTTTATTCATTTAATCATATTTCTAGAACAAAAACTAGTGTATAGTTTAGTTTTACTTATCAACAGAATTTTAAGCTTCAAGTTTCATAATAAAAAATCTTTGTTTAATAATTAAACTTAGAAATGGTTGAATTATGTTTAATGAATAGCAATATTGCAGCCTTCTCAGCTTCCAACCTGTTTCTTAGTGGATTATATATTAACCCAGCTCCACTAAATAGCTGTTCGCTGGGAACACTGGCCGGTGGAGGTGATAAATATCTGCACGCTATTTTGGAGAGAATTTTAAATTTACAACTGTTAACTTTCCACCAATTAAGTGGATTTTCATCTAAATCCAGTCTTTTTTTACTACGATACATAAATAATTCTTTGCGGAGAATAGCATCGGGGCTACTGGTATATGGTTCTCCTTCATCTTCATCTTCGCTCGATGACACCAACATCACGGCAAGATCTCTCGTTAAGCAAGTCTTCTTACCCGTACTGGAAGTGCCTGGTTCAGGATCCAGAGAATCTCCCATTCTCCCAGGGTTATTTACCATCTTTATTATTTCATCTTTTATATTTTCTTCGGTGGCAGGTTTGAAAAATTTATATTTATAGCGAGGATCTAAATATGTGGAAATTGCATATAAGTTGTTATCTTTCAAAGAAGAAAATTTCGCTGAAAATTGCGATTTCAGATTAGAGACTGCCAACCGAATAGCATCACTTTCTCGTGGTTTCATTAAATAGTCGTCAAGTTTTTTTAAAAGCATTTGAATGATAGGAATTACAGACGACACGAGTGCCTGAGAGCTGCTCATTTCACGAGTGGCTTCTTCAAACGGTTTTAATACCTCAAGACAGCATTCTATTATTTTCCACTCTTCAGGCAAAATTGAATTAATGTTATTGTCATTGGCATAAATACTTAATGCATTTTTTATCTTTGAAAAACGCTCAAACATGTAGTACGTGCTGTTCCAGCGCGATACACTGTCCTGAAATACTTTAAGACGCGGTTGATTAAGTCTGTCCTGAATTTTTTCAAGTTTTTTTTGAGCAATGGTTGAATGGTTAAAATGAGTAGTAATTTTCTTACATTTTTGTTTGACGTCTTCTATGCTTTCCTGCGATCGTAAACAATGCCGAATAACAATTTGTAACTTATGAACGGTACAATCTAATTCATTTAGCAATGCAAACCGCATTCCTCCTTTCATGCTAGAGCCGTCATCTCGTATCACGCAATGCACTTTTTCATTTGAAATATTCCATTCAGCAAGCATTGTGTTAAATTTTTCTTCAATGATATCACCAGTATGAAGGTCATCAAAAGTCTCGCATTTTAACACGATTGAAGATCGATCAAAGTTGTCTGATACTCCGTGGCAAGTTAGGCTAAGGAAAGAAAAACCTGAGCTGGGATCTGTCCAAATATTAGTAGTGAACGACATGTAATCATATTCTTCAATTAATTCTTTAACTTTTCCAGCAAGTTTTGTGTATAGCTCATTGCACACGAAATCAGTAAAAAAATTTCGTCCTCTTAAATTATATTTCGGTGCTAACACTTGTATGAGACGACGAAATCCAAGCCCCTCCACAAAGTTAAAAGGTAAATTTTGAAGCGCTATCATTTCACCAATGAGCTTGTCAATCTTTTTTGACTTAGCATTGTTAGTATCCCACTTCTTTTCTTTTTGTGGTACTTCCTCTAACGAACGCTGTTTCTTTGCTTGTTGCAACGGAGCTATAATTGTACCTGTAAAAATACAATATAATATACACAAACCATCCACTAAATATAAAAATAGGAATACCTACTATACTTATCAAAATTCGATGTAAAAAAACTAAAAGTAAATAATATACAATATACGCAAATACGCAATTTTAAAAATAATAAAGTCCAATGTTGTGTCCGGTTCAAATAATTAAGTGTTAAAAGGTCTATGATCTGCTAACAATAAAGTTAGAATTGAAATTGAAACAAGACTTAAGCATTTAATTTTTTAAAATTATTAATGAAATAAAACCAATATATCTAACGGTAACAAAGTTTTTAAAACATGTCTGTAAATCCGTTATTCTGATATTTTCGATACGTACCTCCTTCATCATTTTTCTTCCTCAATTCCTTTTCTTTATTCACGTTTTGGAATGAACAAAACTCCTCCGGGTGTATTGATTTCAAGTGATTTTTCAAAGAAGTAGTGCGTCCCTTCCGCGAGTAAATTGTATTACATATCTTACACTCCGACTTCTCCCGATCATTTTTGTCTATTGTAAAATAAGTCCAGATACTGCTTTTTATTGGTGGCGACATTTACTTAATATTTATATCAAAATATTCATTAAACACGCAGTAATCTACGGAGTACACCGTATACACTCACTGTTACTATAAATTTATTGACAATAAGAAAAAACACAACAAACAAAACCTGTATGAACTTGTTACCAATGTGAGTCTTCCTATTCGTCAGTAACCGAATCAAGTTAGCTTAGCAATTACCAAAACAAACGCGGAGCACGTGCCACTCTGGCTCCGCCCACTTTCTTTCCATGTAGTTACTTGTTGATGAGAATCTGCATCCGTAAAAACTCCGCATTGATTGATACGGATGTGAATTCGGATGCAGATGTCTGATCAATTAAAAAATCTGCCACAAGTTTGCGAGTTGACGGGTAATAGTCGATCAGTTTGCAACTACAGAGAATTACATTTTGTTTATCTTGAAACGCCGTTGGCTGATTTTTGTTCTAACTCCCCACTTGCTTCGTGAATGGAGACATGGACACAAATAGTTTTTCAAATGTATGACTTAATAATAAGCAAACACAACTGCCCTGCCATGAAATGAGATATTAAATAAGTTGTATTAGTAATCAGCATATACAAAACGAAAGGTTACACATTTAGGCGCTAACTATATATACCCTGAACAGATGTAGCTCAGCGTCAAGTTGTCGGCTAAATGTGGTATAGACTTGCGCGAGTTTCAAAACTTGACGTATCAGAGAAACTAAACGACAGCAACGGCAGCTGCGCTCGAGTACTTACTAACGTTGTCGAACACACCTAGGTGGTAGTCGGCGATGCGCTGGCCGAGGTCGGGCCGCCGAGGCTGCTCCTCGCGGAGCTCCACGTACCGCGACATCGCCTTGTCTACGGCACGAGTTAGCGCCTCCTCCTGCAACCGTCCATCGCGATCATTACGAACGTACGTCAGCTTGTCGTGGGTTTACTTGGAAGCAGCGCCAGTCAAGATTGTTTTGGATAGGAGGATTGGGGAATAAGAATATTTTCGCTTAGAAAAGGGAAGTGTGGTCATAACTATATATTTTTGTGGCAAGATCTCGAAGATATTGAAGATAATAGAAGAATATTTTGTAAATTATATCACGGGTTATTAAATTTATATTTCGGGAAAGGTAAACGATAAAAGATAACACACTAATACCCCCGCACTAGGATTTACCTGTGTTGCGGGTGGCATGGACAACACAAATAACACGAGAACAAATATTTATCTGTCACATATCTGCCCCGGCCGGGAATCGAACCCAGGACCCCTCGCTTCATAGGCAGGGTCACTACCAACTAGGCGGGTACAATTATTTTGTTCAAATTAGAAGTTTTACTTTTTTAGCATGTATTATTTTGCAATAAATGAGTAATCTTAGTAATATAAAAAACAACCAACAATATCTCTTTGATGATAAAATGACGTAAATATGACATTTATATAAAGCTTAAAAAACAATAAAATTAAAAACTACACATATTCGAAACTCTAAGATATACATAATTATTATACATTAACCACGTATCTGACTTTACATTCAAACGCTAGCACAGAGTAGGTTTAGCAGATTTATTGACGGCAATTATTTTTTTTAAATCATATTTGTTTTGTTTTTCGCAAATTGTAGCTCTGTTCTTTGCCATAGGTATAAGGTAGACATTAACTAAAATAGTATTTCGTATTTCTAAGGATATTCAATGTCCCTAGAGATAAATAGTAATTTGAAAAAAAAAAAATTAGAATGTCCACTTCGGAATCAAGCCTATTTTAACATCGAGTGGATGTAAATCCCCCGCAATGCTAGGGATTCTTCTCTAGAATCCTTCGCTCTGTTCTGGATTCAAAAAACACTCGCCTTAAAAATAGTTGCTTGCTCCTTTGGTGAACAATCTATTATAAACTATTTTCGTTTCAATTAAGAACATCTTGAGGCGCGCGATGTCTTGGGTCATCGAAAGCACGACGCGCAATCCACAAATTCCGGAAAAAAATTGAGCTGCTTAGCAAAGCAACGAGTAAAGAATTGTCTTCAATACAAAGATATCCGGAAAGAAGCTCCATTACCCGTGTCCCGCCCATTCTTCTAGGTTATCCAGATTGATGGGTATGCTAGCCGACTCCAAGATCAAGGTTGAATTAATACGATATTTGAACTATATAACTACACATCCGTGCTAGTATCGCGATGAACGTTCTACATCGTTGTGTACAAAGATGATGTCAAAAGCCTTGTTTTACTGTCAAATGATTTACGTGAGATTTCCATGGTTACATACTTACGGTGTCTTCAGCAACGATCTCTTCCTCCAATGTGTTGGCATCGCGGCAGCGTTTGCTTTGCACTTCCTCGGGTGCTTCGTCTGTCGATTTCCTTTTTCTAGGACTTTGCTCTGTGTCGTCATTTCCAGTAGATTTTTCAGGCACCGCCTGCCCTTTTAGAAGCTCCGTTTTGCGATTCTATTATAAATTCCAAATTCTATTCTAAATCATAGTATTATTGATTATCATCGCATCATACGTCTCATTGGAAATTATGTGTAGTCTGTTACACGCGCTCAGCATTGCGATTATTGTATTAGGCTGTTCGAAAGCGAAAACATATTACAAATGCACTTCAGTGGTCCCCCCCTTTTATCTGCCCGTACAGCAACAATATATACCCTGGCTACCTTGTCATGTTTTGATGTGTGTTTGATGCTAGTTGATGGATGTTTCATTTTGTTATATCGATACTGTCCTTTTTATGACATTAGTATAGTTACTATCTCGTCTTATCTACGTTAATACAGCTTCGAATACTCATGTTTGTCTTAAAGCATTCCTTAAGGTTTGCGCAACTCAAATGCCTTTCATTCGAATAACCAATTGTTGTTTCCTTATCCTCGGATTGCTTCTTATCATCTTTATTTGGATTTTCTCTTTCTAGTAAATAAGCGAGCCCGTCGAAAGGTAGAAGACCGTCAAACGCGAGTTGTACCAGGGCAGAATAAATAAATTTATCCATATACGAAAATTAGATAAGACAAGCGGAAGACTTCCGAGTTAGATATGAATGTAAATCATTCATTCTGAACTGATTAGCTGACGGTTACAGCTTCCAGCGTGTGTAACAGACACAGACCATGATCTTTAATATTGTGATATATCGTAATATTTATTATACTTTTTTAGTATACCATAACTTTAACGTGGTATATATTATTATCATATATAACTTTATAATCGCAATTTTTCACGTAGCGTCGACAGAAGGAAAATGGTTAAATGTTAATATATGTATATGTTCCGTGTATAATATATATTTGTAATCTAAAATGTATAGCGAGAATATATTACCCAACTCAAACAGGGTAAACTAAAACAAATAAATTAATGTCTTGTAATATGCCTGGGCCGAGCGGAGGTTTTTCATCTTTCGACCTTCGTCGATTCATCAATCCATATTGGCAACATGACTTTGGCACCGTTCAGTTTTTAATTGGGTTGGGTGCTTACTTAATTTCGGTGTTTCCAAATTGCGGTGAAGGTCGCAAATTTCTAGATACAAAATATAGTAGCCATATTTAAACATTTCAGCAGTATTTATTAGTAATTATCCGGTGGCGTGCGTCGATCCTTAGTGATCGCCCGAGTTATGCACCAGCGGACGCGGTCCGCAGTTGGAGGGGTGACCGCTAGTGGAAAAATTACTTGATCGATGCCCTGCTTTACCGCACACATACGCCGGTGGGTCCCTATTGTTATCAGATGATAAGTCATGTCGGGACACCTTCGGGCGGCATAAACACCGTCACAAAATTGCAGCAGCAGATGGAGCAGCGTAGTCGAGTAATAATAACCCATTAAAGCCATTAACCAACATGATTTAATAGTATTGTTGGTCCGTTACTACGGCATATTTTTGCCTTGCACTAGTTTCTACATAACGGATTTCACTTCAAAGAAGCCAAGTAATAGGCTCTTTAATGTAGGCTCATTCCGTGCAAACAAGACAACAAGGCGCCGAGTTAGCGCGTCTTTCAGAGATGTCCAATTGAGAGCGGCCAGCAGAGTAGGCAGGGACTTCTATTAGACGGGCGGGTTTTTTATTATAATGGTTTCTTGACTATCGATGATGACTATAATGTATAAACCTACCTACTGACAGGAATGCGTACATTGCTGCAATGAAAGGAAAATAATTTCTCAACGCACTCGTCAAGTCAAGCCATTCATTTTATAAACATCCAAGTATTACTTTTCTACGAGCACGCATAGGGCTCCTTACAACACTGTGATTGTTTCATTTGATGCGGCCTTCTTCAAGTAATTGATTCTTACTTTCTATTAAATCACGAACCGGACAATTCAACGTTATGAGTTACGTAAAATAATAATACATTAATAACACTCAACACTAACAGCCCCACACAAGGATTCCCTGTATTTGTATTGTGCCAAATTTGTAGGGTGCCACAGACATCGCACAAAGACAAGACCACAGGCGCTCAGAGCGAGCACAGAAATATTAAATCATCATTCAAATTTTTATCTCGCTGGAAAACGAAGCCAGGTCCCTTTGATTGGCGATCCGGTACGGTAACCATTGCGCCAAACGAGTCATCAGTTCCACAGCTACTTTACTTGAGTATCGATGTTGAGAAACGCACAGTGGTATATTTAATTTAAGTATTGTATATGACGTGCTTTAAATGATACTATGGCTTCGCCAGCACTGTGAAACTTCACAGTATTGTTTGTGAATACGGAGGTTAAACTTAATTTATTAAAAATCTTCTTTCTGCGTCGGGCTGATACAAAGTAAGAAATATTATTATTGAAGACTAATACTTTTAACTGTATCGATACTGGTCGTCTGGCAATCTATCTATCTATCAGCCTAGGAAGTCCACTGCTGGACATAGACCTCCGTCTGGCAATACTACTGACAATTTTGTATCATTAATAAAACTTGTTTGATTCAAAATTTTGTGTAAGCGACGTTTGTAGACACAAGTGCACGTAGCAACAAGAAACTCTAATGATTTGACCTTTGACCTTTTAATCTCCGTATGTTGTGGAAAATCCCGATGCATTTAGTTTAAACCAAAAATCGATAAGATATCGTTGCTGCTCACGTCTTTTTTTTTTATTTTATATAAACCTTATGTTTTAAAAAACGAGACGGTTCTCGATTTATCAGAAATAATCCATACTAATATTATAAATGCGAAAGTGTGTTTGTTTTTTTGTTTGTCTTTCACGACCAAACGGAGCTTCACTATAATGTAGTATTTGTTTTGGAGATAGTTATGAGGAAGACGAGTACTGTAGGCTAATTTTTACCGCGAAAAATTTTTTTTTTTTGGAAAGATCCATTAAGATGTATATTTCAGCAAAAAGAAATAAAATGTTTAGTTTGTTGATAACAAAGCGTTGCTTAGCAACCAAATAAATAAGTAATTGATATCCTTTTATTGCTATTCTGTACGCACACGCCTGCGAAGCCGCGAGGAACGTCTAGTAATCAATAAGTCGATAAATCAAATTATTCAATTAATGCGAACTTTTTAAATTAACGCATGTATCTCATATCGTTTCTTATTGAACTAATGTGAGCCGTGTCTCGTGGATTTAGAGCCGGTTGTTGTTTTATTTAAATTAATCATATATACAAATTATCAACACATATTAAGTGAAGCACTTACCTCGTAATCGTTCCCCCTGATAGGAGATCCCGCGCGAATGTTGAGGAATTCAAGACTATTTATTTATTTGGATTTGACTATTGATATTTTATATACTAACGGGATGTTACTTACGACAAACCTAAAACGCAATTGTCGATGCACGCGGGCGTAAGGCGGATACCCATACAGCGCGAAGTTCAGGGGGAGGGAAGGTGGAAGAGAAGCAACTTTCGTTGAGGGCAATAAACAAATAGACATGATTCCGACCTCGACGAAGTCCCTGGTGGCGCTGGCGAGGTTTTCCCTGAGGTATAGGTAGAGCTGTTCGGCGGCCAGCTGGCGAGCCGCCTTCTTGGTGGTGGCGGTGGCCACCCGCTCGTTGCTGGCGAGCACCGCGCGCATCGTGAACCGGCGCAGGTGCGGCGGGCCCGTGTCGCCCACCAGCTCGTATGTCACCGAGCCCAGCCGGTACTCCTCGCACAGCTCCTTCAGCAGCGCCACGGAGCTGCGCGAGTCCAACTTCGCTGCATTCCCAATTCCGACTCCGGCTGCACTACTCGCCGCACCGCTGCTCTCTTCGTCCGCCCCACTTTTACTCGTCGATGGCTGAAAAGTAATACCACACACGGTTTAAAGAAAGACTTAGTCTATTCAAATTGCTGCATTCAACGCCGAAAAGGCTCCAAAATATATTTATACACAATACAGAGCGCATTTTATATATAAACCTAACATCTTGAGGTGTATTTAACAGAGTAAATAACAGAGGTACTAAAATAAAATTCTGTTGCAAAAAATTAAAAGTAATGTACTAAAAAAAATATCAAAACACAATTGAGCATATAAATTAAAACAAACTATAAACAAAGTGAGCTCAACATACTACATCATGAACTGAAAGCCTAAGTTAAATAACGGCATTAAGTTCGTTAACAAGGGGAACCCATTGGTTTTTTGAATTTAAAAAATATTTATCTTATTCTAGACTGTGACTTTAGTATTATGATATCATTTACTGTTCTAAATTTTGACAAGATGACAGTTGTGATATAAATATGGCCCGTTTTTACGATACCGAAATCTTTTAAAAATTATTTATTACTAGATGTTACTCGTGGCTTCACCTGCGTGGGGAAAAGAACAGCAATAAAAAGTTGTCGATTTCTTTCTATCATTGGTTGCTAGAATTCGCTTTGTTGTTAGACACTTTCTTTCATTTGGCTGAAAAATACATTGTAATCTTATCACAGAAATTAAATGTTTTTTTGCGATAAAAAGTAGCTTATAATACTCTTTATTCTCCCAATTATCTCTACACCATAAATCATACCATATCGATGCTCCGTTGTGCCGTGAAAGAAGGACAAAGAATTAAATTCACTTTCGTATTTATACCTAACTAGCTTTCCGCCCGCGGCTTCGCTCGCGTGATCCCAGGCTATCAGATACGACTTTACATCAATGACATTTACGTCATGCAAAGAAAGTTTTTATTTTAAGTGTAGACAAAATGGATGGAAAAGAAAAAGTTCACATATAAATTACTCAAGAAAACACATTCCCCATATAAACTTTCACCCTTTATTGCACCCTTTTAAACCTTTATTTTTACAACAAAATGTACCCTATGTCCGTCTCCTGGTTCTAAGCTACCTCCCCACCAATTTTCAGTCAGATCGGTTCAGCCGTTGGTGAGTTATAAATAGTGTAACTAACACGACTTTCTTTTATATATATAGATTACTTATTAAATTGAAACATATACCGTATACATATATTTGTAATCATCTTTTAATTTTCTTAATTTGATACCCTACTTAATAAATTTGGTTGGTTTTTAAGTATTACTCTTTCGTACCAAAATATTGTTTTTTTTAAAACATTTAATTTTATCTAAGGACACTTGGATTTTTAGGGCAAATAAAACGATACCAAAATTCCAAATCCAACCAACCGTTTAAAAGATACGAGATTATAAAAAAAATTACAAACATACAAGATACGCGGGAAAAACACAACCCTTCCTTGGCATAATCTCTTACCTCGAGTAAAAAGAAAATAAGGAATTAAAACGTATGGAAGGATTATTATTTATTAAGGATTATATATTTAAGTACTAGCATACTCACTTTCCCTTCGCTTCAGCAAAAATTATGAACATTTATACCTAGTCATTTAGGTACACCACAAACAAATCGCAGGGCAAACATTTCAATTTTATTTATAGATATTGATTACGTGATGGTTAATCGATTTAGATGAAAACCCTAAATGTTAAGAGAAGACCACGATGACATAATTCTAAGAATAAATAAAAATAAGCCTTTCCTTGAGATAAGCGCACACAAACATACAAACAAACAGACAAAATGAAAAAACTTTTGGGTTATCAAGCGGACGAAGACCTCCAATATCAATTTCAAATTTATATGCCATGTAAAGACAGTGATCTGTAACAGTTTTATTATATGTATAGATAGGTCTTGAAATTCAGTGAAATTTACACATTAAGTTATGACATTTTTGAATAAAGTCACTATAAAAAGATTATTTTGTCATTTTATTGTATGAGTGAGTACAGTGTATGATGAGTATGAGTTTACCAGCGCTTGCAACACCGAGTCCCCGGCGGGCGAGGGCTCCAACGCGGTTGTGTAGGGCGGCGGCACGGGCAGCCCGCGCGCCGCTAGTGCACTGAGCGCGCGTCGCGCCGCCTCTTGCTTCGCTTCCTTTTTCGAGCGCGCGATGCCAGTAGCTGTCACTCCGTGCGCCACACACCGGTACTCGAATACGGACAGATGCTGCGGCCCAGTCTGTGTAAACAAACACGTAACATGTTTTTATTGCAAGGGGTAAAATATTAAAAACAGCGATGTTAGAGCTATAAAAATGTTATCGTAAATATGCAACACATCAATACTAAAATATTTGCATCAGTTTTTCGATATAAAACATCTCACGCGGTTGAACAACTCGATTTTGCCGTTGCCCCGTCGCTGACTGACTCTTCCCATTTGGCTTAACGAAAGTTTTTATACCCATAGCTTATGCAGCATCCTGCTCAAGTCAAAACAGCGTGTCTTTTGTTTGAACTTAAAAGTTTAATAATAAGATATGAATGACAATGATAGTTCAGAGTGAAAGTAACCATACAGTTTTTACCAAAGATATGAAAATTACACAATTGTTATCTGAATATTGTAATATGTTTTAATTGTTAATATGTGTTGTGGATAGTTTAAATCGTGTGTTACATGCCTAGCGACAAGGAAGATCGCTGACGTCGCTGCGGTCATCGATACACGTGTGGCCCCAATAAATTTC
>DWPA01004704.1:0-12563 GCA_018251375.1 Calpodes ethlius | reverse complement strand
CCGCCGCCCCCGCCTGCCCGCCACCCCCGCACGGTACACGATACCATCGCCTGTGCATATTGAACATTAAGACGATATTGCGGTGCGTTATCCCCTGTACCTGTACAGCTTCTCAGGTGCAGCGCTCGACACCCAACGTCCCATAATTATTATATTACCAATTTTTATTCCGCCTCGGTTGCAAACTACCAAGTGTGTAAAGTAGTATTCGTCTTCATTTCTATGTTTACTACAGTCTACAACATACAAGATTCATTCTGAGGATTCATTTTATCCGTTTTAGATGGAGCAAACCATCTAAGAATTGTGCTAATTCTAACGCGGCCGCCTGTAAACGTTATTAGTTTATAGTCCTGACGAGCAAAAACAATGGAATTTCAATCTCCATGGTCGTAAAGTAGAGGTTAAAAGTTTGTACGAGATGTATAAAACACCTCGCCACACGATACGGCAAACGTGGCCGCGAGCTGTTGCTAGTTATGAAATAAATTTCATTTTAGAGACAAGTGCATTCCATTTTTAAATTACGAGTCTCACATATTGACTGACCTACTTACTAACTGAAATACTTATGAAAATTGTCAAAGCGAATTGCGACTGAATATTAAGTAACTGCATATTTTTATCTTAGGGAGTCCAAGTTTTAGACGCTCGGAAAAATATTACTTTTTATGATTTTTTTGGAAAGGCATCGTCTAAAGGAGTGTAACTGGGGGAGATGTTAAAAGTTTTCGCAACTAAAATAAGGCCGGAAAACAGCCGTTGCTACGATATTATAATAAATTTTATGAATTTTAAGTTTCTTACTTGAGCTATGAGACGTACGTTCATCAAACTTACATTTAATACTTACATGAGGATACACAAGTAAAATGATTGCAACTTTATTGCGATTACTACGTAATACAATGATTCTCAAATTAGCAAAATGAAGGCAAACGTAGCTACCGTCAGCCGCCCCGCACATTTCTAGAGAGTAATGTACTGTCGCTCGATACGGTTCAATTAGTTTCAATTCGATTGTGGAACGTTACTCAATTACCGCGGTTTATTTGTTTAATTAAATCCGTCGCCGCTCACCTGACTACCCGGCTGCAGGGGGGGGGGCGAGCGGCGAGACGGGCCGCTGCTTGCGGAGACTGCTGTCCGTGCGGCCGGCGTGGGCGGCTCGACCATACGCCAACAGGCGATCGTAAATTCCGTCATACCTTTTTATCTATGTTAGCTCCTCACTGCTTTTATAAACAATCATCAGTGAGAACACCTTGCTTATATGTATAGTATTCCGGTAAACGAAACATTTAAGATAAAATAATTGAACGTCAGGGGAACACATCTACGTTGAGTAAGGAATAACAAAAGCTAGCGATGTACGATCTTAAAGAAATCGCAGAACGGGCATACCTACATCAAGCAATCCATAAAGCGCTCCATTACGGCACTCAGTGCGATCCAAGCTCCAACAGGACTCGCGACCGGTCCGCCGCACCGACCGCCCTGGCACCGGAGCCACTAGCCTTAATGACCCAAGTTAAGAGGTTCCTTTTAAAGCGAGTATACAATTTAAAAGTATCATTTGGCAAGCCATTGTTCCGCGCAGATAACCGCAAGACGAATGCGGCGCTGTTTGCGGGAACTTCATAAGTATCGCGGCGCGGCGGAGCGCGATACGACGGAGATTTATCGCCCGCCGCGTTACCGCTCGGTACTGCACGGCGACACCAGCCGTGTAGCTGGCGCTCGGAACATGTTCACTATATTGATTTTTTTATATAAATAATTGACAAACGAGCAGAAGGAACTCCTGAAGATACCTAACTGACTAACGCCGGACACGCTTACATTAATAGGGGTTAGAATCGCAATAGCCGTGCGTCATGCGTAACCAGCTCAAGGAAGCCTTAAAAGGATACCTTGGCAAGAACCGAAGGCACTTTGCCACTCTCTTTATAATAACCAATTAAAACACCACTTTGCATAAAAAAAAATATTTCCACATTCGTGTGCGGCCGTAACCGTAAGTACACAATATTACACCACAGACGTACATATGTTCCAGGCTTCACTTTAACGGACATCAACAACAACAAAAGCATCACCGACGCGTTGCCGGCCAAGAAAAAAGAGAAACATAATTTATTTATTTATTATATCATATATATACCTATACATATTGTCACAAATTGTAACACTCATTAAAAAATAAATTGATGTTCACTTATTTTCCAACAGCGTTCGTTCCTAGTATCATTTAAATATATTTGGTGGTTTCCCCTCGTTCTGGTTCCCGATATTAGGACAGACAGACATTTCCATACGTTTTGTTCTCTATATTACAAACAAAACATATTCTAGTTAGAAAGATTACTATAATAAAAAATGGGCGTGTATAACGTCAGATTAATTCAGGTCACACTGACATAGTCGTCTCCAGTCCATCTTGTCGAATTGGCTGATTGCTGTTTCTTAATTAATTATAGCAGTGATACCCTAGTGGTTCGGACGTTAGTCTCCCGAACGTGGAGACGTGAGCTCGAATCCTGCAGGCTCCTCTTATTTTCATAAAATTATATGCGTATTACAAGTTAATTATCACTTGCTTCGTCGGGACAGTTATGATTTGTGATGAATGATGATTGAAAGCTTTTTAGGTTGATAAAAAAATTAACTTAACTTGTTTCTGTTGGTCAAATCTTGCAAGTTGAATAATTGGGCAAGAGGTACTTTTAATAATAATAAGGAGTTTAAATCTTACATATTGCTTGAGTTCCAACCACGTATGAATTTTCAGAATAAGTATGGCCTGATACTACACTGTGTGGCCAGCATATTCCCTGATATTTTGCTTTAGCAAACTTATATTATGAATGCGTATCTTTAGTGTTTTAAACTAAACATAATTATTTTGTGATTTAATTAGTGTTAGTGATTTAATATAGCTGTTTGTATATGTCTGTCGTTATGCCAGCTACTTGATAGGTACACAATACCGGTACTGCGTCCCGAGTACAGCACCTCTATCTTTTTTCAACTTGTAAAATTTATGCAACCTGAATTAGAATTACTTCCTCTTATCCTATGGAACTGAAATTGGATACATCAATTTAGTTCCGACGACAATTCGTTTTTAAAACAAGTACCTACTTCCTGGTACTTCTCGCAAGAATTACTCCAGAAGAGGGAACTACTCCACGGTGCATTACACAGGTATTACATTTTTGTAGTCCAAAAACATATTGTGTCGTCGGATAAGAGGTGTGGGATAAGATGTAGAATACATTACTCTTTATAATAGTTTCTATAAATATGTTTAAATACATTATTAATAGGATCAGTGAGTAAAGTAGTAAATTCAGTAGCAGGTACCTCGCTGCCAAATGTACCAACTTAAAGGACTAAAAATTATCTTAGTCGCGCTCCGTGCTCTTGGCAAGCTCCTCGTTCAACAGGAGCCGCGGCCAACAAGGACGGTATCCACAAAAAAAAATTCAAATGCGTTTTAAATTTTCTTAAAAACTCCGACGCAAGCAGCCGGAAAGATAAATTATTTACGCTCTGGAGGAGGGCCGCGGCGCGGCGCAGGCGCGGGCGCGTGGGGCAACCGCCGCCGTCGTCATTTTAATTTAAATATACAATTTTGTTAATTCGTTCGTAACTCATGAAGTATGCCGGCCTGGCCGGTGAGTTCGTCGACGCTATCTGCCTTATAATCACAGTACAAATATTTAATTCGAGAACTATTATCAGCACAGTTAAACGACGGAGACAAATGTCAGATGAGCCTCAATGATGCGCTTGAATAGCGATAGTAACCACTCGAGACTGTGGTAAAACCGTCGTACCTTGTGTACCAAGAGTATCTGTTCAATAAAGTTCAACCTGAACATCTCCACTGACTGAGGGCTTGAGATGCGGAATTGTTAATTAATAGCAAGCAACACGAGATGAACATAATTTATCCTCAAGTATCACCATATAGAGACTCCGACACAGACGGTAGCCGGCCTCCAGCGGCAGCTCCATTCGATCTTCTGATTCAATTGTTACCTTTTGATACCGAAATAAAAATGACTCCGAATGTCTCGTATGCCGCATGCTGCAGGAGGTATGTGATTTTAAACGGTTTTATCCAATACATTTATACCACAAGTCCATATCATATAAAGTTAGATTATGCATAAACTATTTTGTATCGGTTACATATGTATAAAAAATGTAGTTTATAGACTTGCTTATTCTGAAAATGAAACATATTTTCAATGGAAGAATATCCGCGTAACGACGATGGTTAAAACAACCAACACGGCAAACATGGCCGACGACGCGAATGTCAAATGAACTACAAAGTGAACTTGCAAAAATACACAGTCCAAATGACACCATTGCACGGAACATAAACACTAGCTCGCCCTGTACATTGCCAATTGCCGACTGCGGGGTATTACTTGCGCAATTCTCAGCCAGCAATGTATTCCGTTGCAAACGTACGGGTGATCCCCGTAGCATAATAACAGCGCTTTAAAACTGAATTCCGCGCTCCTTGCCGCTTCCACGACGATTCTGTTTCCACCTGCCCGGACACGACGCTGCGTGACGCGAGAACGTCACACGCGCCGCCGGCGACGGCCGACATGCGACCTTGTCCCGTCGGAGCAGCGTCCGCGGGCGCTCGTGGCGGGCCGCCGGTTGGGTCGTTCCGCGGGCGAGCGGCGCGGGACGCGGTTTCTAATTTGGGCGCGCGGTCGCACGCTCCCGAGTGCATTGTCATAGATTATTACATTACGTAGCGGAGATAATAGCAAATATTAGTGAATTCACCAGTAAAACCGACCGGTACGTTATGCATGCTGCACGCCAGTTAATGGCATTTTCTGTTATTTTGAAGGCTTTCCTGGCTTATTTGTAGTTCAGGGAATAGTCGGACGGAATGCAAATAAGCTTTCGTTCGATTTGGGAATGCGAGTGTAGCGCTACGGAGCTACTGCGCTACGAGCGTTAAGCTCGTGTCGGCCCCGCGGCGCAGCGCCATCTACGTCGGTTGTTATGTACTTAGTTACATGCTAATTCAAATAGAAATAGTAGAAGGATAGATTTAAGGTTGAGATTGTACGATGATGTTTATATTTTACTTCAAGTAATATCCCTCCCTCGCTTCGTTTAGGCAAATTTTAGCCTAGATGGCCACACCCGATTGCAAACTGAAACAAATAAGTTTTTATCGTGTATTATATAAATTTCGCGGTCAGCAAATTGTTTCAAAACAGATAAAAGCGAAAATACGCGAATACGAAAAGTGAATCGGACGATGGCGTCCGATCAAATACAAAGCAGTGAAAAGCACTGGTGTCGAAGTTGGAGGACCGACGCAGGCCACGGAGACCTGAAACCGTCTGGGCCGAGACCGTTTGGTGTTATGCTGTACGTTTATAAATAATTAGATCCCTGTATGGGCCCCGTACAACACACTTTATCAGATTCAATTTGTGTCCTTGCACGACCACCTTATTCTCCGCTTCCCGTCTTGTCGTCGTCCTCTCTCCACAGATAACTAACTGTCACAGCTATACATAATACTAGCGAACATGTTTATCTATATTCTTACATAAAGCGTGTGTAGGAGACGACAGACTTCTCTGTATACCATATACTACAGGTATCCCCTTAAAATGTATATTTAAAACATCACTTGTGTTATATCTCCGTATCTTAGTAAGCCAGCTTTATACATTTCCCCGAATAAATGAAACCATAAACCATCCTGAATATTGTGATTTTTTTCCACTTCCCGGATACTAATTAGGGATACCCGAGTAAAGCAAGAGGAGGCGCAGCCGTGGGGACTTATTTATGTAACAAAATTGTTTACATAATTGAAGTAAGGAATATACATAGGTAAGACACTCTCCCAGCTCGCATAGAATATGATATTAGTCTCACTGATTTTTTACAGGGGAGTTGGGCCGACATGGTTTACCAGATGATAATACATTTTCGTTGCTGCACGCACACAATTACGCACTTGGGGCGTGGGGTAATGGCTTCACCAACCTCGAGTCCAAGACCAACAACGAACGGTCCACCTGCTGGAGGTCGCCGGAGTCACGGTGATAATGCAAGTGGACTGTTTATGTTTTATACTTAAAGAAACGGTAATAACGGTTGCCTTCTTAATTTGATTTGGTTTTTGCTTCTGATGGCCTTGAGTGATAGTAGTATTCACCGTCATGACTCGTCAGTTCGTGTTTCGACTACTGAGACAACTACACACTAAGCCGTCCTCAGGACGCCTGGATATTGCCGAAGAGAGCGACTCAGTGCCGAATAGCAATGAGGAATATAAGTGACCGCAAAACACGTTCATATAAATACGAGAAGCCAACCATCCCGCACGACGCGTACCGTTAAATTGGCATGTATAAACGCGTTAGTTGTATCGCGACACTGTATGTAGGAGCCATTGTGGTAAACCTACTTCCTACATATTATAAAATTTGATGATTTTTTTTATCTAAATCTACGATTGAACTGTTTTGAGTAAGACATGCAGATAATGTCCCGGATTGAGACATCCTCCTAGGAATAAGTTCCCTTTAGATTAATGCTATCACTTTTGCTTCGATATTAGTGACTCAATCATACGTGATATACAAAACTCGGTGAAACTTGGTATGCAAGCGACCTGTGTTCTAAGTACGTCTATCGAAGTGCTCATCCTGCTCTCTTACTACGGTAGAATGGTCAAAAGACATAAAAAGATAGATAACTCTAACATTTGATGATTTCGACAATACGAATCGTTTTGTGAAATCACACTTCCATGGGCGAAGTCGCGGGCGACATATTATTATCGAACGATTAAAACAATTTTCATGAAACTCAACATCCAGATTGTCAAATTGGTTCGGAAATTAACAAAACATCAAAGCAAATATAATAAATGACAGCATACCTGTACTGTGTCATTATATATACCTATTACTATTACATTTGTTTGTTTACCTACACAAACCAACCGGCCCGCGGAGCGCCAGGCCTGTGTCCTGCTGAACTACCCGAAGGCTCTCGTAAATATGTTAAGAGTGAATTTAATTAATCGCAGTTCGTCCATGCTCCCCCCGCGCGCCCCCCTCCGACCGATATGTTAATGCCGTCACTGAGAACCCTCGACGACTGTGCTCGTAGTTATGTTACACATCCGTTGTCTATAAACGTTAATATTTTAAAACTATACATTGCGCAATGATAATTTAGGCACGTGGTTTCGGCGGCCGCAGCTACGGTATGGTTATAGCTGAGAATAATGTCATGACGTGGCCTCCAAAGCACGGCGAAGCTAATGTTTTTATACAGATAGCTTACACACATTTAATTGTAGCTACCGGACGTTTTGTGTCGATAGCCGATAAACGACGGCACCGAACACGACGAACACCCGACGGCAGCCGGTCGCCGCTCCCAACGGCCTCACATCGAGAGCCTCAAAGACATCGACGATTTATTCCCGGAGAGGACCTGGAATGGGAAAACTTACGTTGCTTATCTTCGATTACCGCTTCC
The DNA here is from genome assembly GCA_018251375.1 of Calpodes ethlius. Taxonomy (NCBI): domain Eukaryota; kingdom Metazoa; phylum Arthropoda; class Insecta; order Lepidoptera; family Hesperiidae; genus Calpodes; species Calpodes ethlius. The sequence goes on along the minus strand of DWPA01004704.1, from coordinate 5,006 downwards.
TACTGAAACGAGCTGCAGGCTATCCCAAAACCACTTCTAAAACCGACGTCACAACACAGCTCGCCGACTGTCGCCTACTCAACACGATTCAACACACACGCTCGTAGACACTTTCACATTTGTACAGGGTATTTATTTGTTCCTCACTCGTTGTGTTTTCTCCCCTGCAGCTTGTAGCTAATTATGTACATATGTAAATTGATGTCGATGGCACCAGCTCATTAGCTCATAAGCGTACTGGTTTGATAGCGTAGGAGGGATGGCAGATATGAAGACACTGTTTCCACAACGGAATAACTTGACGCCGACGCCGCCGTCAGCGTCGCACAGCAAAAATCTACGCCGCGTCGCCGAACGCTACCACGCGCCGTCTGTCCTTTTGTTTGTCGAAGTAACAATTGTATTACAGACTCTCCTGCTTCCATATTTAAAGTGTTGTGCAATTTTTTAGGTAATTCATTTAAATTTCATCGACCCCTATTTTATTATGAATACTGCAATCAATTCTTACCTTGGTAACCTCCCCGATCCTCTAATTTGAACATCGTTAAGTATGTTAAGAACTGCTGTAGTTTTATCACTTTTTAAAAAGTACGTATTAGCCAACATATCCGCGAGCGTCGACTTCGCTCTCCGACTACTATTCACGTGGTAATAAACACCGAACGTCATTCGTTACGTTGCTACGCACAGTATAAGGTAACTTTAGTACGCACGTCTAGTTATTACGTGAATCAACAAAAATCTTGGTCTAAAGTACTCACGGCGCAGAACTACAATTCTAGCCGATATGCACAGACTATCAATTAGTTAACTCCAAAGTAAGGTAATGAATATGTTCATAAATGAAGTATATATCAACTAGTATTTGTATATATCAACTAAGATCGGATTTTCTGGATTTACTTAGCACTGTTTGTAACAAAATGATTTGCACGTATTTATTTGTAATCAAAAAATAAAACCAACAAATCTAAAACTGTAGTAAGCCATTTGTATTCAGTAAATCGATGGGTCTTATGTATTTAGTTGCTAAATTTAAATTTACTGTAACTTCAGACTGATTAAAGCAAAGTTTACGAATCTTTCCTTGTTTGATAACACAACTATCCTCCTCATTTATCAAATTAGACCTTCTACGTTAATTTCTGTAGAAAAAAAAAACTTTAAAAACACCTTAAATGGGCCAATGTGTCGTATTAGTCATTATACGTAGGTATATTACGTTAATTATCAAGAAATATACATTTTTTTACTCATAAAATTAATAATTGAAGTAGGTAGTTGATATTTCATTATTTTTAATATAAGGTATTGAGTTAATAGTTCGAAGCGTTACTTTGCGGAAATCCATTTTTATGAATCTATTATTAGTCTACTTTGCAACGATCTGCGATTAAAATGTATAATGGTATATACCCTTTTTAATCATATAGTTACCTTTAATTTAATATTTCATTAATTTAAGCATTAAGGAAAAGAATAGTTACTCACAGCACAGGGTATCCTGTTGCTGAAACTATGACGATTAATTGCAACTTAACTGTATATTTGTTAATAAATAAATAAATATAATTGTGAAGTAGGTATTTCTCGATATTATTGCCAACCTTACTAATCACCTACTCAATAAATATACGATAAACCAGAAACAAATGAATCGAATAAACATATTCGTCGATATCCTATTAAAATCATGGAATCATTTTTAAATTTAGAACCGCAACATAGCATTATGATAAAGAGTCAAATCGAAACTTAATCTTCGCAGCAGGTACATTAATTACGGAGTATGAAGATACATTAGCATATTGACACAAATAGATGGAGACCCCATGAAGATACGGACAAATTGCATGGCACGTGACATCATCGCCGCAAGGTCGACCGCCCTCGTCACACCGTCAGTGATAAGTGATAAACTGTGAGTTTGTATCGCTCATTATGAATAAATTCGAATTTAATTAATTTTTGCCGACGACGGAAAGCAATTTTGCTGTAAGTAGCCAAGTTAAAGCTTTTCACTAGAGTGAGAAAACTTTAGAACAGAGATTTCTTGTGTAGTATTCTACAGTTATAAAAGGAAGTAAAAATGCTTCCAAATCTCGTGTTTTAACAAATGTTATACATAATTAAATACGTACGACGTCGGTACATCAACGCATTTCTTATATAGATAAATCAACGCATTTTTTTTTTTAACTCAACGGTACTTATATATAACTTATTTTCGGTATTTTGGATACTTACAGCAAAATGGCTTTTCTTCATCGATATGGTTATATTGATATTACGATGTTTTTATGACATGGGACAAGGATAGCAAACAAGCTTCGAGTACCACCATACCCTGCCGCCCATGATCACCGAGACAAACTTCAAATAGGACTCTAGAAGGGACTGTAGTTAATTAGTAAGTCTTGTTAGTATTAGGCGTTAATGACAATTTCTTATTATTCGTTACAGAGAGCACTGTTACTTCTTTGACGACAAAATATTGTTGCTATTAAGAATATTATTGACATAATTCTTGATTGTATGACTTGAAGTATAAATTAACTTCACTGACAGTACACTCATGCATTAGGATAAACCTATTATGTTACCTGTATGCTTTTGACAAATAAAAAGAAAGAAGCAAGAAAATATGTATATTGTCTTTTTGTAGTAGCTTACAGGGAAAATAACAGGTCATTTCATTTTGATGACCAAAAAGGACTAGTGTCGTTTTGGAGTATGTCTATACCACCTAACAAACAAAACATCGTAATGTACAGGTGCGTCTGAACCAACGAGACGGTTACGCTACACACACACACACACACACACACACACACACACACACACACACACACACACGCACGCACACATAACACACAGACTAAAGACTTTTGCCCTAATTGAAGGCTTTGGGCCTTAACATTGAAATGAATGACGCGGTATAGATTACATAGAATTAGTCGGTCGTGATAAATAGTTTAAGTGTTCTGTATCATTTCGTTTATTGTCATATTATGTTATTTTATATTAAAACCTATGAAAAAATGTTTAACAAAACTATCCCCTAGTTGTAACGTAAGATACAAACGTCGAGACGTAAAAGAACGTAATTGAAAAAGTGGAAAACGCATCATATTAAATAGTAATACTAAAAATAACTGTATTACTGTACTTATCAAAATATATTACAATATAATAACATCGCTTTACCATTTGTCGAACACAGCCCTAACCGAGTTGCCGGCGCTCGACAATAAACAATAAATTTAACTGCATCACTGATACTACCGCCACCTACTGATGTAGAACCTTGCTTACATATTCCATTGATAATTGAAAACTTAACTAACATTATGCATGCAGATGAAGAACCATAAACGCTGTGTAACAAAACTAATAACAACATAGATGTATACATTGTTATATGTTATATTTCTCGTTGCTCAGTCTAAATAGGCAGTACTTAAAGCGAGTAACAAAACACTGTCGTGATTGAAGTAGTCTCAGTAACGAGTTTCGTTTCGCTTACAGTCAGATGACGTTATGACCAGGAGACAAGTCACTTGACTCCTCACATAGAGTTCACAGCGGTGATAACCTTGACATTGACATAGCTATTTTATTTATTACTAGCTGAAACCTGCGCGCGTTGCTTCGCCAACAACTAAAATAAGTTTGAAGAAAATATATTACACATGATTTTGTTCAAAAATTTTGTTAAAAAATGTGGCGGCCGCTGTCGAAAATTGGTCGTACCAAGTCAGAAATCTTCGCAGACTTATGCACAACAACTTTGCTCAACATCATCACATGATCACATGCATAGTTTACGATTCTATAAAGGACATACAGACAAACATTCATTTTTATAGACTAACAAATCGTAATGTAGATAAACGAATGTGTATTTACTGATTTTCTCTGTACATTAAGATTTAATTGTGTGTATGAAAATGAACAAATATAAAAAAAAACCCGCGTCTGTGTCAAATGGATCACCCATAAATGCCACGGGTTTCTGGTTATAACTAATATCCTGGGCAGATTGATTGAAAGGTTAGAATGCAAACCAAGTGTCGGAGACTAATACCGACCCAAAGCCTATGGTATGTGGCAATTGCTATCTAATGATAACAACCGGAACTATATTGAGAGATAGCGTCTATTATTTCTTTATTTCATATAGTTTTTATGTCAGGACAGCATATTATACAGTTAATAAACATTCATCTAAATACTAACACCATACTATCTAACATTAGAATTTCATGATTTGTTGTTGAAAGGCATGAAAATAATTATATACAAATAAGAAATCGCAAAAATATACGATTCATGATCACATTTTGTTTTTGAAAGCTAGGATCTCTTGCTCAGTAAACAGGATTAAATGCAAGACTAGCATTTAGTCATTTTACAACGTACATTATGTTCTTATAGACAGAGACACTTTAATGCAATTGAAGCGATAGAAGAAAGTTCTTATGAGATGATTATAGCATTACAAACAGTTTTCTCTCAAGTAAAAGTAATTACGCAATGTTTTAAGATTATGAGGCATGGTAATGTGCGCATGTTGCACAGATAGGTAATGTTGCATGGAGATTGCCGGCTTCCTGAACCGGCCAGCGGAACCGACTGCGAAAACTTTGCATTGGATATGGACTGAGGACTTTATGGATCTTCTCCTGGACTTGTCGAGGTATAAATAGCAGCGGAGATTATGTAAGACATTTATAAGAAATTTTATGCAGAATCTTATTCAGTGAATGATATATAATGATTTATAGTTAGTTATCAATGCTCAATGATTATCAAAATTATGATCAGTTATTAAAACTGCGGTGAAATAATTAAAGTTGTTCAAAGATATGTTGACAATATTAATATACCGAGAAACATAACATAACATAACGAGTTTATCGAGCAGATTATTTGTAGATTTACTAAATCTAGTTTATAACAGTCATATATAGCTTATAACACTTTTTTTTCTTAATTTTGAT
>DWPA01004703.1:0-12564 GCA_018251375.1 Calpodes ethlius | reverse complement strand
TAATACATTATGGATGAAGCTCGTAAATGCTTAATTAATACGAATACGGTACCTATTAATAATTTTAATGACTGTTTTAAAGTAATTATAGTTCATTACGATTTTTCACACAGGTGAAAGGTCTCAACATCCCGCTAACGGATATGTCGTCGTACCCTTTAAGAAAACCTGTGATAAGCGATGCGTCTCTAGAAGACGCGAATAGAATAATATTTAGTCCGTGGGATGCAATCTCAGGCTACGAGGACGCCGTGACAGACAATGTAATAGACATTCCGGGCAATATCGACGTCTTGGAAATCCCGGATGTTCAGAGCAATCGGAAAAACAAGTACGAAGAGAGCACAACGGGCTTCGTGCCGAGGCTGGAGCAGCCGACGGGCAAATTGAACATTAGTGCCGACGAAGAGAAATCTAATAAATCATCCTCCTTTAGCCAGCTGGTTATACGAGTTCAGTCGTCACATTTCCGCAAGGTTGGTTATCATGGTCGAAATGCATTTTATTTATTTGTACATCGATTTACGGTGATTCGAAGTTAAACTGTGACAGGCATAGTGTATATTTTGATAGTATACAACACGCACATCTAAGTAATGTGAGAGTAAGTACTCTGTGCACTTACGTCATTTGGGTGCAAGAATATACAGTCGAAATAATGCGTACCTTGGTTGAAATACCGTTCAAATTGTAGATCGTTTATTGAGATAACTAACGCTATGTAAAGAAAATATTTTATTAGGGTCATAATTACACATCGAGAGTAAAAGTTATTACTAAAGTTTATGAACGTAAGGTAAAGTTTATTAATTAAAATTCAGAACTCGAAAGTAGCGACTTTGTTTCAGTGTGAACTGCTTCATTGCACTACACACACTTACATATATATGTTAATCTGTTGCAGAGCGTACGTTTAGATGAGAATACATAATATTATGTACAATGTTAAGAGTACGTTAACTATGCAGAGCGTACGTTGTACGTTTTAATAAGAACGTGTAAAACATTTTTTTCTCACCCACTAAATAGTGGTACCTACTTAATTTTGCTGTACGTATTTACACAAAATAACTAATCTTGAACTAAAAATATTTCAAACAACCTATATTATAATAATAAATTTCTCAAATATACACGGTAAATTATATAAAGATGAGAAGCTTAAATATTTTTGTAGAGCGTACATTGGGTTCAGAGTACGTTATATTACGTACGTACTACTTTGAGAGTACGAAGTGCGTAGAGCAATTTTCCCTCTCTCATTAAATTGTGGTACTCAATTTTGCGGTTCACGTTTACGTAAAAAAATAAATCCTTGAACTAAAAATACCTCGAACTACGTATATTATAATAAAAGATTTCTAACCTACACACGGTGTTCAATTATATAAAGATGAGAAGCTTTGTGCCGCTATTGTTCGTCTGACAAAGGGACTGAGTTCCCAAATTCAATACGATTTGTAAGGCCCTCGTAAGTCCCACTTATTCCTGTATCAGGAAATTAAAGCTGCAAATTAACTTACTACTCTTTCTCTAATTCAATTGAGAATTCATGGCCCGTTCCTAATTAGAATCTAGGTGGGAATTAGAACAGTATTCTGTCACACGCTCCTAATTTCCGAAACACTTGACCCAGAAAGCGTTAGGAGTAAGTATGTAGTCAATTTCTTTTCTCTCTTAAAGGAAGGGTAAAGGATCACTATAAGATCACTATATTCCCCATAATTTTATAAAAATACTGAAAGAGGATAAGGATGAGTAAAAGGACATGTTATACGATTCATTTAATTTTCCCTAGAGTTACACAAATTCAGTTTCAAATATAATTTATATGTAAATATTTATTACTCAAGTACGTCTCACCATCTTTTATTACTTAGAATTATATTAATGCCATTAATTAATATGTTGAGCACATTTTCATTTTAATTAAAAAACACTTTAAAAGAAACACTAATTGTTTATTATTAGTTAAATTTTTATCTTTATATAAAACTCGCAAATCTTCTCACTGCTGTACAGATTGGTATAAAATTACCTATTGATCCTAAATATAAAATATTTGAGCTCTGATGGTACCATCTGAGTGAATGCGGCTGTGAAGGCTTTTATAGAAAAAATGTTCAAACCTTTCAGCAACGACCATAATTGAATCATATTGACCTATTGTAATTGAATCTTATTTTGATGATACGGGTACGGTACGGCTATACACGATTTGTATTTCGAATACTCATATTTGGCCAGATACACGTTCGTTCTCAATGTCAATGGATTTGTGGTGATTAATATAAATAGAAAGCATGATAAAATATGTAAATTCCACAAGTTAAGAAAATATTTCTTTGTCGTTTTAAATGTTTTTTCTTGACCTTCCTCCACAACAGGGTCGGCTGAACGTGACGTGCGTAGCTCGAATACTGTCAGTGTGGTCCGCCAACGGTGAGATGTTGTTGGATGAAGAACGACCGCAGATTGCGCCTGTCATGGGCAGTCGAGACTCCAATTCAGGTAATTTCAAGAACTTCTTGTAAGGATGCCAAGATATTCGTAACACTTACATTTCACTTAGTAATATGAAATAAATAGTGCAGGTCCCTCGTTACTTTTCTGGTAACGTATTGATGATGATTTTGATGATACTGATCACCATGGGCGACGGTGACCAATTACCATCTTGTGGTCATGTCTTTAGTCGGCCATTTACATGTAATAATGTAAATCGTATTTTGCTTAAATGAATTCATACACGACCATATTAAACACAAAATTATTTTATGTACGGATATTTTCGAGTTTATTTTTATAAGTTGTAATAAAATAAAAAATAACTGATTGTTATTAATTCTTTTTCATTTACGAGTATGTATAGATTGGAGATATTCCTGAAATCCTACCTTCTATAAAGATTCATTCTCTAATCTTCCTTTGTGGGCTTACGTGGCAAAAACACGGGTTAAAATAAAAGCTATTCATCCAATCTCCAGTACACAGTGTAATGTCAGATTAAACAATTGTAAATCCAACGACAGTTATCACTCACTCACATATTTTTCACTTTATTACGATTAAAAATTTTCTGAGCTAATAGCAATTATTTTTATTAAAGTTTATTATTATTAAAAATAATTTATAACGTTTGCCAGGTCAGCTAGTAATTATATTACAAAACCTGGAGTTTGGTAGCTGTTGAATGTTGTAATTTTTTTACTACAGAATAAATAATTATAGGTACTTACATAGTTGTAGGAGCATTACGATCTCAATAAGTGCCGATAAAGTAAATCTCATTTATCAATGTAAGCTGTCATAAACGTTTCAGACTTAAATAGAAATAACAGCTATTAGAAATATAATTTGTCATTGCTTTAAAACTTACTAATGACAGCTTCAATCATACAGACATTGTTACTTAAAACATCTTGATCAAAAATGTTTTAATCTATTGATCAGCAATAGATTCATTGTATAGATTCAATCAAAAGGTTTTATAATGAAATGGTTGGGATACAATACAGTTAGTAAATACGTTTTCGTCTTATTGACAGATACTGTTAGCCAGGGATCAAAGGGAACGGAAATAATGATAAAATATAAGATTTTACTCTTCGACTCTTCAGGCATCTATAGGTAGGGTTTGGCAGTTTTGTCACATAATTTCCTGTTTCAGGATGCCGGCGGATGACGTCATACTTCGGCGCAACAACGCTCTTAAATTGTATATTATATTATAGACTTTGGTAAGTATATTTTCTAATAATATTTTTTGGAAATTTCCTACTACTTCTACTGTTATTAAAATAGATAAATTAAAATAAATGTCATTTGTTTCAATTGTAATTTCTTTTTTTAACAATTTAATGTGACGTATAGAGGTTTTGTTGGTTTTATATGTTTAAAATGTTGTAAAAGCAGTTGAAATTTCCACTGAAATGATTCTTAAAAATGATCTTTACTAGAATAATTGAGCTTTCAATCTTGTGATATTTACACCTTGTTTACGAGGTCTTGATAATAGAATCATGAGGTTGATATTGGCACTCCTTCACCATTCATAAGCTCCTTAAAATGGTTTTAAGTATTTACTCCAACTATGACATAAGCTTGCTTTTATTTTCACACGTATAACGTTACCGTGTTGGGAGAAATGATAAAATACAAAAATATTTTTTTCCAACTAATGAGAACTTATGCAGCAAAAAATAATACATCATTTTAATTTGCAGTAATAAAATATTTTATTGAACTTAAGATTCATCCAATCACTTATATCAATTCAATTCTGCTATTCATTTAATTTATTAAATGATATGCAAGGAAAAAATAATTGATTGCTAATCAAACCGATCAGTTATCATGGACGCTCTATGCTTTTATTATACTTAATGGAATAATCAATAAGCTTTTACTCACTATCCTAACACAAATTGAATAACACGTATTATAAATTTAAACTTGAGTGAATTTTTACATTAAAATAAAACAATCTCTCGAAATATTGATTGGTTAGTTATTTATTTTTTACAAAATGTAATGGAACAAGATATTCATGCAAAAAGCATTCTCTTCTATAGCTAAATAAACAAAACACAAAGTCGAGATTTATTGAATTAAAATTTGTTTTATTTCAGGTCGATTCGATGATGATGAGAGAAGATTTCGTTATGAAGATGTTTATTTTCCAAACCCCAATCAGTGTTAGTAAACGACGTTTTACATCCAAGTCTGTAATCGAGTACTTCCCTTATAATTTTCAATCATAAAATCTCGTTGTTGAGGGCGGGATTCATTCCACGTACCCAACTACTCAAGATGATTGAAACATCTCACAAACAACTTTATCATATTTCAAATGAACGTATATGTTGTCGGATATGTGGGCCATTGTGGGCGTATAACGTAAATAAAATGAACTGCGTATAAACAAATTTTATCGGTGACGTGATTAAGTAGTGAATTTTTTACCTGTATATAATACTTAGATTTAAAATTATAGACTAAAGAATAGTGACGTTTTCCTTCACACATTCTACAAGTATGTACGTAACTGTTATTATAAAGATGAACGTAAAATAAAGATTATTTCTATTTGTGTTAAGTGTATTATTTCTCGTTACCTTGCTACCTAAAACCGAGATATTTTTGTGTTACCCAGCTTTCTCGTCATTCTTTCACTTCGTGTAATGAAGGTTTACGATGGGTTCTTGTGAAAATACCTTGTTCAAGCTACACCTATCGGTTTATACTTTTTCTTTTGCGAAACACGTACACGAAAGATGTATGTATACAGCGTATGTCCAATTGCTACGTGAGCGCATAAAAACGCACCTTTTCTCGGATTTTAGTCTTCGGGAAATACGAAATACTAAAAAGCTATACTTATTGCAACTAGAAATCTTGTTTTGTCGATGATTTAACGTACGGGAAAGCTGTAAAGTATTCAAAATAATGTATAAATGCAACAGTCATAACATTTTAATGTAATTCTTATTTTATTTCATATCAATATTAAATCTTCTCACTCAAATCACTTGGTTGATTTTCGTTCACAATTTGAGGAGAAAAGGTCAGAGTCCCCCAGGTTGTCAAATCGCCCCTTGCAATAATACAAATCTTTGAGAAGTATTATACAAAATTATCAAGTGGGTAGCGTAACTCCCAACCAATCGTAGCGTTAAAACTTCTGATGCAGTGGGTTATCAAACCGATTCATATGTATCACAACTTAAATTCCAACAAAAGCTGATTGAAATCGAAATGCTAACCAAATTGTAACAATGTGAAAGTCTTCAAACTGCTGTACAGCGCTGAACAGTCGCGTAACAGTGGTATAACTACTCTATTAAAGTGAAACTGTCGCTGCGAGGACCGTATTTTACCCTAGAAAATTTACCGTTACTGCAGTATACTGAAAAGTTCCACTTAACTTGCGTACTTCATTTTAAGATTTGCCAATAGGTTTGAATGGAACTTTCGAGAAAAGATTGTGCCTTAGCACACCGCTGAGATCTGGGAGCGATTTAAGTGTTACATTATTTTACTTTTTAATGCTGGAAAGAATTTTGGTTTAATGTGTAGCTATGTAAAAGAATGTTTACAAGTAATAATAGGTAATAAGAGTGGGTGTACACAGATACGCACTTGAACTTGTGAAGCTATTGAGGTTCAAGTAGATCAAGTAGTTCACCATAGTTGTCACGACAATAGCCGACAAAGTGAATGCTGATACTAAAGAAATACTTTTTTCATATAATTTAAAGCATCATAATATGTAAAAAACTACTTATTATTTTTAGATATGGCTAATCATCGTAATTCATGTACGTAATACGTGAGATTCCAATTTTTAGTATTAAAAATTAACTCAAACTTGTTGCTATCCTTCAGATGGTGAAGGATTTCCAAAACTCGTGTTGATAAGTTACCTATTTTCAATGCGAGTATCGCTTGAATGTTGAAAAGATCCAAACCAAGTGTACCTATATTATATTTAAACCAAGTCAATACCCCTTTTTTAATCACAGTTCCTGAAATGTTTTCTAGAGTGATTTGAACCCAAATTTCATTGGGAATACTACAATGATTAAATTTTTGGAAAAAAGTTAGATTTTATTATTTTGTAAACGTAAAAGCAGACGGAAATACTACGGAAGAATATTATATTACGTTGCGGTTGGTTGGCCACGAGACTAACAAAAGATGTTTTTAAGTAAAATAAAGCCAAAAAAGCTTTTCTGAGTAATTTGATTGCTATGAAATCGTAAAATCTCTGTGAAATAATTAAAAAAAGTAAAAGGTTTAAAATTTCTGGTCAAATATAATCAAAAAGTGAACGAGACCTGGTTTTTAGTGGGGACAAGTATTGATGGTTAAAATAATATTTAGTTGCTCTAATTTTAATAAATGCCTCTCCATATGAAAAGTTTTTCTGTGTAATGGAGTTAATTCTATATCCTATTGAGTCCAAAATTATGTTATATTTTAAGTTGGACCGAATTATTCAGATTGTGTATAATTTAATTCCAATCGATAGAGTTGTTCTGGTTAAAGACATTCATTTTCTAAAGGTATCATTTAAAGAGAAAACTTAAAATATTCAATACATGATTACTCTTACGAGGATACAATTTTATTTGGAAAAACATTGCAATGCATAAGAGGAACGAAATATAGAATGTGGTAAATTAATGAGTTTTGAGTATTTTACGTACGTTTATTTTTTTAGTTTTGTTTAAATAAAGAAAGAATTGCAATACCGATATTTTTATTGTGCATGCTGCAATACTAAGACGCTTATAATAACTTCTAGTAAGACTTGAAAAATAAGTTTTTAAAAGCTCTTCAACTTAGCAATTATCCTTAAGTCGGTTATAGGCAACACATAAGTGTTGCCTATAACCGACATATAAATGTCCACCTAACTGATCTTACTAAAGTATCTATCCTACTTCTTTAGTTATTTTACTTGTTAATTACGACAAAAAGTAGGTGATAAGCAATACAACAATTGTAAATAATAAGGCAATATCCGAGATGTATCAGATATCTTTTGTAAAAGTAAACCAGGCGATAATATCGTTCTGAATTTCTTCACAAAAATTGTATCAAATTTTGCACAGCTGCGTCGACTCGCTGCAATTTACAACGTATATCATCCTGTCCCATTATTTTGTAAACAGTGAAGATATGGACGGTGCTTTTTCCGTCATCACGTATAAAAATTACAGTCATAATAACAATGTTATTATTATAGTAATGAGTTTAGCATAACATTGAAAATAAATTATTTGAAACGTTATTTAACAAAACCGATTAACTTAATTACAATAATTTATTATGTACTAGCATTTAAGTCGACGCCAGGGCATTGGCGAAAATGAATGTAATCGGAAATACAATTTGAAATAATAAAAAAAATTTAGTTAATTTTTGTCCAAATTTTAGTAGAAGAATTATGAGTTTTTTATTATAAATTTATTGTTTACAACTGTATAATCAAAATGTGATCTATATGCTTAATATTTCAGTTCTGCTGAGTGATGTTATTGCTTTGTAGAATTCTCATATATTTGTCCTCAAATATCAGCAAGACATTAGAATTGACCAACTGTACAGTAAGTAGGTATGTGACTATACATACGGGCACAGATATGAGAATTCAATATAAAGAATCCAGGCGAAATCTCCTAGGATTTAGTACAAAAAATTCAAATCATGAGGGATTTTATCAATTCGTTTGGATCAAGCTATACCTTGCAGTGAAAGGTATGAAACCCAAACCGATTTTCCTTAATGGAGCAGAGATGACATATACGCCATACCCCGTGTAATACTGCCTTATATGATATACTGCTTATTTTTATTTATGTCAAAATTATGTCATTTTACAAGTTCTCCAAAATTCACAAGTTTATCAAATTAACTTTCATTTTAACTTTATTTTTGAGCGTCAATTATCACGTTTTAAATGTCATTTCCATAATTATTAAGAGTATTGCGCTTATTAAGGCTATAATTTACACATTAATTAACGATTTTTTTTGTACAGAACTCCATTACTGTAGCCAAGCTATTAAGCGTAACTTTAACGCTTCAAGTAAAGCGAACATTTTTTATTATAGAACTCCATTACTGTAGCTAAGCTTTTTAAGCTTTTAACGCGTCAAGTAAGGCGAATTTGGACGTAGCCGTCAACGCTATAACATAAGAGCAGATATCGTAGTAACATTAGCTTAACGGTTCTCTGGGAGTGACCGCTAATTAAGTGATAAGATCGCCTGTTATACTAAGTTCTGTAATTAAAATTTAATCTTTATTATTTTGTTGTTCAATGAAGGGTATTTTTTGTTTACTGTTACTGATAACAAACAATTATTGTTGTTTATGAATTTTTGAAGGAATTTTAAATACCTACTTTTATTGATTTTTATTTAGAGCGTTTATATACGTCATATGAACGTTCGGGAAGGCGGCTCTTTTAGAACTGGTAGTTTTCCCGATGCATGTACGCAAGTAGCAATGTGCCTTGTACCTTATGCATTGCATTATATTTTCCCACGTGAACTTAGTGCGTGAAATACAAATGATTTTTTGGATTTTGACCAAACATTAAATGTCAAGTCTTTGATGAATTTAGGAGCTGTCAAAATAAACGAATATTTTCAAAAACGGATTCTCCAATTTTTACAAAATATTATTTGATATTGTTTTATAAGAAATATGAATGAGAGGGTGCAAATAGATACCTATATTGATTTTTTTGATGCGATTGTTTTCTGAAAATAATGATTACATAAAAGTATTATACAATTCACTTACATTTTTGTGTTAAAGAGAACCTAACCCAAACATTGAAGCAACGTAATTGTTTCCCTATATTTTACTCCGTGACTACGAAAGGAACTTGTCCATTGACTAAGTTTATAGTTTGCTCTGAGCCCCGAGTTGAAAGCGTCGTTACAAAACATTTGTTGAAGTGCCTTGCTCGTTAGAGGGCCGTTGTCCCTTTAAGGACTTCATCGACGAATATACGGGTAAAGGCAAATATTACAATGTAAAGGACGTTGACGTTAATAGCCCTTGTAGACGCGGATATTGAATTTAATTTCGACGAAGTTGCGATCGCTTTGCAATATTTTATAATAAACACATTTTATGAAATCCATAAAGTACAAAATTATTTAGAAGGTAATGTTATGACATTAATATTGTGTTAACAAGTGTCCTCAGGTTGCTATAATTGCTGTTTAATCGTAGGTACTTTAAAATATAAAATACGTACAATACTCAGACGTGAACCTATACTCAAAGTTTTATTGCCAATAATGATAATAAGTGTAACAAGTGCCCGTAATGACAATAATCTGTGGAAAATGCGAATTGTTAAATATGATTTTGAATCTTAATATTTCGGTTAATCGTACGTCGGTCAGAGCGTTAGCCTATTTATGGAAAAGTTTAGGGAGGTAGGTAGCTCTATTCATCTTGAGTCAAAGACAAAGAAACAACGGATTAGGTTATGACCTAAGGTTCTTGTTGTTCTAAGTAACTCTGTACCCCATATGGAAATATAATTAGTACTTATGTAGTAGTCGAGAGTGGTAGCTAATATCAACATGCTTTGATCACATTGTCGTTAAATATTTTAACAGTAAATAAACTAAATAAATAAACGCTAAAACATTCATACCCCCGTAGTAGGTTTCCCTGTGTCGCGGGTGGCATGGACAACCCCAATAAGACGTCATTAACACCCATGACCCGAGAACAAATATTAATCTGTCACATAAATATCTGCTCAGGCCGGGAATCGAACCCAGGACCCCTCGTTTCGCAGGCAGGGTCACTACCAACTAGGCTACGGGGCCGTCAAAGGTTTAAACGTAAGATTTATAAGATTCCTTCAATCGATATGACAAACCAACTATCAGAGTGATGAGTAATCTTTCTGAATAATGACGACAAGCGTACTAAAAGCGATACATGAGTATACCGTCTTCAGATGTTTTTTTCCCTTAGTCCTCTTTCAATGTATTATTTGCTTAATACAAGACATCATAATGAATGGGCAAACGGCCCAAAGTACCTACTCCAGTTGCGTCTTGCAGTGAAAAGCACAGAGAAATTGCATTTACAATTCAACAAGTCGTTAATTAAACAACGAGGAGCAGGTGAGTAGTGAGGCGGAGCATTCCCTTAAGCTTTTTAAGCTTACACTTTATTCCGTTTCTTTCTGTATTGTGTACATGAAAATAATTTCCAGCGTGCATTGTTTTCCTGACACTAACAATTACGGGGAAGTAGGTTAATGATTTTGTATTTTCGATTCTATTTTACTATAGATGTTATTTAACAATCTAAACAGTTCTAGGAGTTTCAAACTACATTTTAAATATAAATATATTGTTAATTGTCAAGAGTACATTGTTAGATTTATTAATCTCTGTTTCTTTACGTGAAGGTGTAGTAAAATAGATTGTTTTTGTGTATAAATTTAATGCGTACGTACCTAAAGCATATTGGATACGCCACATGTTCTTTGTGGATGCACGTACTAATTTGTTTACTAATAGATCTACAAGTATATCCGTATCATCAAGGCACTAACATTTTAATGGACAAATTCATAATAAAATTTATAGCGTATGACTAAAGTAAGACAGGTTTTTGTGGCGATACATCACAAAACGATTCTGTATCGCTACTGTCATGCGTCGCAAATGCGACTTATGTCTTAGCCACAAAACAGTCCCCTACTGTAGGCTCCTACACGCTACAAACGTCATGTCAATGTCAATTCGCAAACAAAATCAAATTATATCGCTGCGATTTAAAGTAAAATTTCGTGACGCAGTACAGGCGGCCTCATACATTTGTGTTTGACGCTGACACTTGTCGCGGAAAGCGAATTCGGTTTGAGCTTTCCGACTCGTGGCCCTCCGGTAACCGCAAAAAGTAAATGCTATCACGTGTTCGCGGATCGCGCTACTGTGCCGCTAAAACAGTAACTATTGACGACGAGCTTACGTGTTTGTCGATTGCGTGCGAGTTCATAGTTCTACTTTATTATTATTATTAATATATATTATACTATTCCACCTAGCCCAATTCGCAGAAAAAAGTCTATATGAAGTCGACACTACAGCGCTGTCTGGTGACGAGGTACATCAATGGGCATAGCATATAAACCTTGTTTACAAAATACATTCATACCAATTTTCATAATGATCGGTCAAATAGATTCTGAGTTCATGGATTTCATATATATTTAAACATCCTTTATATGTATGTATAGATCATTTATAATTTAATTTTTGAACAGTAACACATTAGTGATGACTTACAGATGACGGCGATTATGTAACACCAGGTAAAGTAGCTGCACTTTTACCAATTATAGTCATAATAATTATATGACATTACATAACATTTCTTAGTATTTATTGCAGCTAGTAAAGTTTTATGATAAACAACGAATAAATGCTTAAATAGATTAAGTATATTGCAAATTAAATAGCTCATCATTTTATTGATGGGTAGTTTTTACAGTTGGGAATATTTCATGTTCTTCAGCTACCATTAAGTAAATGAGGGTAACGTAATTTAATGATAAATGGACGAAAGCGAGCCTAATGACAATAATGATGTTTTACAATCTCCGTTAACAGTAATGCTTTGGAGCGATGCGATGTCAAATGTAATTTAACTTACTTAACATTCGTTCATTTTAAAATTTTATTAAAAACAATTAAGTGATTTCTAATATACCTACACTAAAGTAAAAAATAAATAATATTTTACTTTCACTTAAAAAGCAAGGAGAATGTAAAGAACTTTTAAAAGCATTCCGGTTTATACTAGTTTACACCACTTCGTATGTGTGTTTAATTTTTAAAGTTATCATATTTAAACACGATATATTTTTATTTAGTATTAGTGTATGTAGTTTTCCAAGGAGCTGACCATCCACCTGAAGGTAAGTGACTACCACCGCCCTTGGGGATTGACAACATCAACGATATCTCTGAGAGAAGAAAAAAAAAACCATCTTTCTACTTCTCCCTT
>DWPA01004702.1:0-12565 GCA_018251375.1 Calpodes ethlius | reverse complement strand
GATCTGAGTTATGACGTCTGCTAGAGCCTCAGATACCAATTCTTCTAACGTGAATTTGGGATTATCTAGTAGCGATACCGCCACTGAAGGTACAAAAATGCCACCTAAAATGATTTTCAATTTAAATGTTATTCGTAAGTTCACGATTAGATCATGATCACGCCGAGATTGTTGATCTGTGATTGGTCTGGTCAATCTCGTCTTGACCACGATCATTGTAATATAATCGAAATCTCATATAAAGTACATTAATGTTGCACAACTTGTTATAAAAAAACATTGTATTAACAATATACTTTTGAAAACATAAATTCAATAAGCATTAGCTTTATTATTGAACTTACCAGCACTGTCTTCCGACCACGAAACCTGCAAAATCTTTGCGACTATATGTCGCAGCTGATCCTCGGTTAATTCTGTACAACTGACCGTCCGTGATCGATGTATTTTACGCGCAGGTGACTGCGTAGGATCACTGTCTTCAACCTATTTATAGAAAATATATATTTACTAACATCCAAGGGATAAGGAATACAAAAACAATAAAGGTGCATTTAAAAACATACCATTTGTCGATTACCCTATTAATAAATAATATCCCTTCGAGTAAACTATTCTACTTCAAAGTCAAAGAAGTAGTAAATCTTAATATTTATATCAAAACATAGAACAATATAGAACAATATGGAAATAATAAAGTATGAAACCTTTTTTTTGTGGTACACAGCTCTCAAAAATCTTGTACTTATAACTTATCTTATCAGCTTTATGTAAAGCTTTGAACAAGTGGTATTCATAGTTCATAACAATAGAAAGCACAAAATGACTCATTGCATTTCATTACATATTTGGTTATAGTAATGATGATGCTTCATTATAAACCGAGTCACCCCTTACGAATCACAGGATGGTATGACAAGACAAATATGAAATTATTTCAAGCTCACTCAATGTATAGTACCAATAACATTATCATTTTATGATATACTTAAAAAAAAATTAACTTTCTATTTTCCTGACATTTTGTTTTTAATTAATTGAACATAATATTTAAAATCAGACCAAACCGGTAAATTTCATTCAGACACTGAAATAACTTTAATGTTAAGTTTCTCAATAACATAGCCTAAAATTATTTAAATCATGTGCATAATTTGCCCAGTGCATTTTTTTCTACCAACTGGCAGCAAAAGTTGTGTGGAAGAAAATTAAAAAATATAATTCCCTAATATACATCCTAATCTATCAAAATTCCCATAACTCAGTAAAAAAGTAGGTCAACAAAGCTGACCATTCCAAAAATATAAACAAAGACCAAAATCTCTAAAACAAATGTTTTCATAAAGAAAACTTTTGACTTCCTTTTAAGTTTGTTATACTACTCATGAGATATATATTCAAATGTAGACAAATTTACACAGGACTGTATTATATGTGCATTTGTCTACATTTGAGTGAGCATTTAAATAAAATAGACATACCTCCATAGGCTCCTGTTGATGGTCAGACTGAGAATTCCTTTCTGACACTTCATCTACTTCCATTGAGAGGGATCGTCGAGAGCAGCTCGGGGAAGTGTTACTTATCCTTGGCCTTACTGGAGGAGGCTCAACAAACTGCGGTGGTGATATGGACCGTGAAGTACTATCTTCTCTCGTTGATGCACCCTCTGATCCAGCAATTGTTGAATGTGGTAAGCTCCCTACTCGCACAGACCCACAGCTTAATAATGTATCATCGCCTATGGAGTCGAAGCTATTGTATTGTCTGGTTTGGGACAAGTCAGTCATTTTGGTGTCTGGCATTTCATCTAACAAATTGTTTTCAGGTTTCTCAGTGACAATTAAACCATCTGCTGGTATTTTTGTTTCTTCTGTTACATCACCTTTGTTCACACCATCTGAATAATTTGTATCTTTTGCCTTGTCTATGTTAGTGTTCGATTCTGTAGATCCACGTGCTAACGGTGGGGAGATAAATGTAGCTGGTTGTACGTTTCCTACTTCGGAAGGCACGGAACCTCCCGGAGTGACGGGAGGACTGGTTGGCACTGGCGCTGGGTTGCTGAGAGCAGCAAGTCGAGCTAACCGACGACGCCTTATCTACAAAGAACAACAAATTCTTGTAGCACGTGGAAATAAAAGCACACAAACTATAATCGCCACACCAACGCTTTGTTTTGTTACGAAATTAGATTGGCCATACGCACTACGTCAAGGCTCCCCTACAAAATATAACTTACCTCTTCTTGACTTAGTTCACTCATGATGGATGATTGTTTTCTTATTGTTGCACGACAACTATTGTCTACACTGTATCACAAAATTTTCTCACAAAATGTGAAACCAGAAAGAACAACGGAGCAAGCCACACAACGTCAAGCAGTCAGTCACCTCTTTGGCTCAGCTGAGACGATATACCGTCCATCCATTGTATATTTGACGTTTGTGGTTTGGAGAAATAGATGACGAGAAGGTATTCAAAATACAATGCGTCATGCTCGTATCAACCCTATATATCGATATATCTTTTATCTGTGGTATCAACCGCAGACGCCCTATTGTAAACCATAGAGACAGAGAGTGTACCGACGTGTCGCGTTGTGTCGTATCCAGTCGCAGTTTGCTATATATGTGAATCAAATTTTGCGTATCATAGCGCGAAATATTTTTTTATTTACTTTTACAGAGTGAGCCAAATTACTACACAAGAAGATATTTAAATATGAATTTCGTAAAAATATTTGAATAATTTTACACACATTGCTAGTCTCAAAAGCAGATATTTTTACATCGAACTGGTCCGATGATAACGACGCTGGATTGCTATAAGAGCTCTCAAATAATAGGAGGTAAACGGATTCCATAATTAGGGTCACAAACAAATATCATTAAATATGTAAAAGTACCTACACAATGTTTAAGGTGTAATAGTTTTGCATCTTGGGTAGTTAGCGGGAGTTCCCAATATATTAATTAGCCCATAACATTTTTTAACAAACTGTATATCTTGTAAATTAAGTACGACACACTCATGAAATTTCATAAGAAAGTTATTTCAAGAAAGAAAAAAAGTTATTTTTTATTTGTGCTATAGAAAGTCTGTAGTATGATATTATTCATGAATGTCAAATGAAAATGTCAAAGACCGCCCGCATGATGTTGTTTACTATTTATTAATGATTTTATAAAATAGGACTTCGATATCTAAACATCTGATGAATTACATTTTTTTTACTTCAACAGTGAAACTAACGGTATAATCATGTAAATTGTTGCGGTAATAGGGGCTTTGTATTTTTTGAGAAAAATAATGCAGGATTTTGGATAAGATTGTTTTCTTGTTGGATTTTAAAATTAATTATAAAGCAAAATGACTAACTATCAAGTATCTGAATTCGTATCTGGCCTTAAATCTCGCCAGTCAGAGACCAGACATAGAGCTATTAGGGAACTGCTCCATTTCGTGAAAACCGATCTTAGAGAAATGTCCCAGGAAGCCCACAACCAAGTACTCGATGACCTCAATCAGCAAATTCATGCATTGACTTCTAGTTATGATAATAATGAAAAGAAAGCGGGTATACTTACTATAGGTATGTTTGTAGAATATAGAAAATACTGGATACAATATATAAATGTCTGGTAATTTTGCTTAATTCCTATACTTATTTAAATTTTTCAGTGTGCTTAATAACTGGAGATTCAGAAACTAGCAAAGTGAGAGTAAATAGATATGTGCATCATTTGCGTAATATCTTCCCAATTAGTGATGCAAGTGTTCTAGAACTAGCAGCAAAGACAATGGGCCGGTTAGCTGTGTCCCTGGGAATAAAACGAGCAGAGTATGTTGAGTTTGAAGTGAAAAGATCTTTTGAATGGTTAGTCGATGAAAGGAATGATGGCAAAAGATTGTCAGCTGTTCTTATATTGAAGGAATTAGCTATTGCCTTGCCATCATATTTCTTTCAACATATCAATGGGTTCTTTAATCACATCTCTATTGCTCTTCGTGATCCAAAGGAGCAGATCAGAGAAGCAGCTGCTAAAGCTCTGAGAGCTGCATTTGTTGTGACAGCTCAGAGGGAGGTACCTGAACAGAGCAACAGAGCCCATTGGTACATTCAATGCTATGAGGAAGCTATGACATCATTCGCTGATCATTCTGTAAGGGAAAGAGGTTTAAGTAGAGATGACCATGTACATGGAGCATTATTAATTCTCAATGAACTGTTAAGATGCTCTAACTCAGCATGGGAGAAAAAATACACTATGCTCATGCAGAAACTTGATGCTGAACAGGAAGCTATAGATGAAATGTCACCTCTTAACCCAAAACAGTATTCTTGGTCCCCTCATAACGTTGATGAAAAGAATGAACCTTTAGTGATTCATGAGTCAAGTATTTGTAAACAATTAATAACAGAGAATTTTGAAAAAATATCATCCGGTAAGTTTGTAATTAATAACTTTGTCATCATTTTCTGTATATTATTAGTGGACAGTCAGTCTTCTCTAGCTGGATGGTAAAAACATTTAGGTATTGACATTGTTTCTTTTGTCATGACTGTGGTTCTCATCTATGCTATAAGTCATAGTGTATGTAATTTTTTATGTTCCAGATGTGATGGCTCAACAAATATCAAGATCACACAGTGTTCATCAAATGCTTTTAATAATAATACCAAGATTAGCTGCTTTCAATAGAGAAGCATTTGGGAGGAAACATCTTAAATCCACTATAAATCATTTGATTACTTTCTTACATGGAAGGGAGAAAGAGAAAGCAATGGCGTTTACTACTTTAGGTCTCATTTGTGTTGCTGTGGAATCAGATGTGCAACAATATCTAAGAAGAATAATTGAGATTATTGAGTTAAGCCTTCCTGTGAAAGACACACCTAAGAAAAGAAATGGAGCAGACACTCCTTTATTCAATTGTGTTACCTTGTTAGGATTTGCTATGAAGGAAAACGTAGCAAATGAACTTAAAATTTTGTTAGACCCAATGTGTGCTACAGGACTGAGTCCCCAATTAACAACTTGTTTCAAAGAATTAAGTCAAAACATACCTTCCATAAAAAAAGATATAAATGATAAACTCCTGAATATACTATCATTAATACTGAGAAAAAAGCCTTGTATGTCAAATAAAACGGAAACACAAAGTTATATGTTATCATCAGCTTTACTGACTGAGGCTCATGATGCTGCTAAACTAGTCCTTGCACTGCGGACTCTTGGTGCTTTTGATTTTGAATGGAACAACACCCTCATGTCATTCATTAAGAGATGCACAGAGCATTATTTGCAGAGTGAACGACACGATGTTCGGGTTGAGTCTGTAAAAACGACAGCCAAGTTACTGATTAAAGCCATCGAAAGGTGCTCAATAACAAATTCTAGGACTTTAAACTTGCTAGTTGATGAATCATTAGGCAAGTTGCTTTCAGTAGGACGATCGGATTTCGACCATGAAGTTCGCTTTCGTGTGTTAGAAATTTTTACTAATCCCATTTTTGATAAATATTTGGCTGTGGAACAACATTTAAGCTGTCTTTTTGTAGCTACTAACGATTCAAACAACGATGTTAGTGAGCTTGCTCTATGTGTCGTTGGTAGATTAAGTAACTTAAATCCAAGTTATACGACGCCAATGTTGCGCGAACTCTTTGTACAAATATTAATGGAGCTCCAGTACTCGGAATCGGCTCGCAACAAGGAACAAGCATTGCGAATGGTGAACAACATTATATCGAACGCACCAAGGATCACCAGACAGTTCGCGGAAACCATTCTAAAGGTGCTAGTGCCAAAATTGAAAGAGGAAGACAGTAATTCAGCTATGATTTGCACAATTTTAAAAGCTATAGGTGACCTTGCAGAGGTTAATGGGGGAGAAAATGCGTTAACCGAATGGCTACATGAACTGATCTCTATCCAGCTAGAAATATTGTCAGACCCTAATCAACCAGAGAAGAGGAGTGTCGCTTTATGGTCGTTTGGTCAAGTCATCAGCGCTATTGGCTATGTCGTAACCCCTTACATGGAGTATCCGCATTTAATGGATATGCTTCTAAATTTCCTTAAAACAGAACAGCAGCCTAGCGATAGACGAGAAACTATACGCGTTCTTGGCTTGTTAGGGGCATTAGATCCATACAAACATAGAGTTAACCAGGGACTGATTGATTTTCAAACGGTGTCTACTCTTATTCCTGTTACGGAGACGACTTCCACTGCTGATAATTTTGATTCTAACGTGAGCGAAATGCTTGTGAATATGTCTCCATTAGTTCTTGATGAATTTTACCCAGCCATTGCTGTTACGTCACTGATGCGTATATTACGCGATCCGATGTTGTCGCAACACCATACCAGTGTAGTGCACTCGGTCACTTTTATATTTCGAACATTGGGGATCAAATGTGTTCCATATATTTCTCGCGTCACTCCGAGTCTTTTGTACGTTATCCGTACTACCGACAATAGTAATTTCAGGGAATTTCTTCTTACGCAGTTGGCTCAACTCATATCAGTTGTTAAAATACATATCCGTGCATACCTGGAAGATATTTTTGATATCATCAGGGAATACTGGACACCGAATAACCCGTTACAGCCAACTCTCATATTGGTAGTAGAACACATTAGTGTTGCTATTGGTACTGAGTTCAAAGTGTACCTCAGAAAGATATTACCGAATATATTAAGAGTTTTGAAGTATGATAGGAGCAAAGACAAATATTTGACAGAGAAGCTTTTGCTAGCAATACAAAAATTCGAGAACAATTTAGACGATGTTCTACTATCTATTGTACCAGCTATTACTGGCTTATTTGAAGGCAGGAATATTCCGGCATCAATATCGAAACTAGCGATGGAGACTATCGAGCACTTGGCGATGTACTTATACTTTAAGCCGTATTCAGCAATGCTGATACAGGCACTTGCGAAAGTATTAGATCATACTCCGTCCCTGCGACAGACGGCAATGAACACGCTTTGTGCTCTGATTGTTCAGTTGGGACGCGAATACATTGACTATATACCTTCAGTGGACAGGATTTTGGTAAAACATAAAATCCAGTGCCCAAACTACGTGGTACTGATATCGAGGTTGCAAGTTATATCGACGCTTGCCTCAGATGACGATTACTTGGATGAGACCCGGTCTAGATTACGAAATCAGAAAACTGATGTGAGTATGACAATATCACAAGTCGAATAATACTCTCCATGATCATTATCATCACAATGTTCTAATATATTTCAGGTCATGTCTAACACGAATGAAACACAATCTATACAAAAGTTGACATTGAATGTGAATAATTTACGAAAGTGCTGGTCGGTAAAAAATCTTATATCTAAAGAGGACTGGCTTGAATGGCTCAAGCAACTTAGTGTTGGTTTCCTCACGGAGTCAAACAGCCCTGCTATTAGGTAACTTTCCCAAACTTTTAAAAGTATTATTGTAAAGTTACATTAATATGAAATACTGATATTTGTTTTTACAGAGCGTGTTCAAATTTGGCCCAAAACTATATCCAATTGGCATCTGATCTGTTTAATGCGGCATTCATGTCCTGCTGGACGGAGCTCGGAGAGCAACCGCGGGGTGAACTAGTAGCAGCACTAGAGAAGGCACTAACGGTCTCCGATATTCCTGAGCTAGCTCTGGCTGTGTTGAATCTTGCTGAATTTCTGGAACACTGTGAAGAAGAAGCACTACCAATATCTATTAAACTTCTAGGTGACACTGCCATTAATTGTAGAGCATACGCGAAGGCTCTTTATTACAAGGTTAGTCGTATAATTTAGGTTTTTATGTTTAGCATTTATGTATTGTATAAAATATGTTGATTCTTTTCACAGGAAGAGGAATACAGACGAAATCCTTCAACTCAGGTTGTCGAAGCCCTTATTCACATCAATAACAAACTTCAGCAGAAAGAATCGGCTACGGGTTTGTTAGAAAAGGTGATAATGCAAAAAAAGAGTGGTGATTGTACCTTGAACGTTCATGTGCGGTGGTACGAAAAATTACATAATTGGGATGAGGCACTTGAACTTTACACTAAGAAACTGGAGACTAAGCCTCAGGATACCGAATCCAATTTAGGAATGATGAGATGCTTAGAAGCATTAGGAGAATGGCGGAAGCTCGACAATCTCACGAACGATCATTGGGAAACTATGTCTGAGGATATGAAGAAAAAGTCAGCAAAAATGGCGGCGGCAGCATCTTGGGGGCTTCAAGAATGGGATTCAATGAAGAAATATGTCGATTGTATTCCAGGTGATACGCAAGATGGTGCTTTTTACAGGGCTATAATCTCCATACATGATAGCCAATGGGTAGAGTCCAAACACTACATTGATTCTGCAAGAAGTTTACTCGATGCAGACTTAACTGCAGTCGTTGGCGAAAGCTACCAAAGAGCTTATGGTGCTTTAGTAAATGCACAGATGCTGACGGAGTTAGAGGAAGTTCTTACCTACAAATTAGTAGAAGAAAGAAGGAATACAATCCACAAAGCCTGGAGGACAAGGTTACAAGGTGGCCAACGATTGGTTGAGGATTGGAGAAAAATGCTTCAAATTCGAAGTTTGGTTATGACTCCTCGAGAGAACTTTCAAACGTGGTTGAAGTTTTCATCCCTATGCAGAAAGACTGGTGCTTTAAGTCAAGCTCATAAAATAGTAGTTTCGATGCTAGGGTGCGACCCAGTAACGAATCCCGATGTGCTTCTACGTACGCAAGATCCCAGGATAATTTTGGCATATAGTAAAAATATATGGGACGCCGGCAACAAAAGATACGCTTACGAGGTTCTACAGAGATTTGTGGATAATTCGGAACCTGAGAATGAAGAGCAATGCAGATTGCTCGCGCGGTGTCATTTAAAACTTGGTTCATGGTGCGAATCCCTTCAAGAAGTTAATGAATTGTCAATACCAGAAATCTTAAGGAACTATGCCACAGCAACCATTCTTGCTCCGGAGTGGTATAAAGCTTGCCATGCTTGGGCCTGTATGAACTTTGAAACTGTATTGTTTTATAAGCAGCAAGACAATGTGTCCGAAAGTAGTATAGCTGGATCGGGGGAGAAGAAAGTTTCTCGCACTGAATTTATTAATACATATACGATACCTGCCATCGAAGGATTTTTTAAGTCTATCAGTCTATCTAATGGAAGTTCTTTACAGGATACGTTGAGACTTTTAACGCTGTGGTTCGAGCATGGACATCATCCTGCTATATACGATGCCTTGTTCGAGGGAATTAGGCAGATCGACATTAAAATTTGGTTGCAGGTTATACCACAGTTGATCGCTAGGATTGACTCCCCAAGAAGTTTGGTAGCCAAGTTAGTTCATATTCTTCTCATGGATATTGGAAAATCACACCCTCAAGCTTTAGTTTGCCCTCTGACTGTGGCCACGAAATCGTCTTTCGTCACGCGGAAGACTGCCGCGAACTACATACTGAAAACTATGTCTACCCACTCGCAGAAATTAGTTAGTGAAGCAGCAATTATATCAGAGGAATTAATCAAAATCGCAATGTTATGGCACGACCAGGTCTACACAGCTTTGGAAGACGCTTCTACGTAAGTCTATAGCCGTTTGTGCTCTTGCGTTTGTTTGTCTTTACATCATATATATAATTATGTTTATTTTAGATTGTATTTCAATGAAAAGGATTATAGAGGAATGTTCAGGACACTAGAGAAAATGCACGCAATGTTGGACCAGCCTCCGGAAACTTTGAAGGAGGTGTCATTTCTGCAAATGTATGGCCGAGATTTAAAAGAAGCACAGCGTTGGTGTGAGATGTACAAGGTAAGATTATAATTTAAAAAAGGTATCCTTTATTTCGGTTTGTGCGGTATTGGACTGAGACACTGTAAAATGGTTCTCATATCCACTGTCCCTATATAAACCACCGATATTGTAATGAACTCAGTTTAAAAAGAGCACTATATGTTTTTTCCATAGTAACAATTTCTAAGCGATAAAAAATATTGTTTAATTTCACCCCGTATATAAGGAGAAACAGTCGATATTAAAATAAGCTGATTTAAAATGAAATATACTGTTTAATAATTGTTATTTTAATGGTTTAGTTTTGATGTTAAGATATATAAGGTGCAGGCATGCAAATATACTATCAATAATTTCAAAATTAAATAAATACCTCCTCATGGTAAGTGGGGAAAGATATGCACGGATCTGTTGGACCAAATACGCCACATAATCCTTCCAGAAAATTCAAATGAAATGGTAAATAAAGTTTTACTTACCAAACATTTATTATAGCTCAAAAAATATTAAATTCAGGATATAAAATTAGCCATGATATCCTTAGGAGACCAGCGAAGATAGATACCTGAATGAAGCGTGGCACGTGTACTTCCACGTGGCGCGGCGCATCGGTTCGCAGTTTAAGTCGCATACGTCACTGGAGCTGCAGTATGTGTCGCGACGACTGCACACGTGTCGCGACCTGCAGCTCGCCGTGCCCGGCTCCTACGTGCCCGATGCGCCCGTCATCCGTATATCTCACATCAATACTCACCTGCAGGTAAGTTTCATTAGATCTCCACTAGGTGGTGTGAAATGCACAATGAAATGAAGTTTTAGTTCAAATTTAATGTACACTTTTCGAAAGTTTATTCCTTAGAGGTCTCTGAAAAATTTGCAGAAAACTTACAAGATCTATTTTTTTACTCTTAGTTGTAAATAACACATAATAATATACAATACGGTTGTGTAAAGTTCATATCCAAGCAGTTATGTCTTAAAAATATTATTTTTCTTTGTAATGAATGACTCCTCCTCTCTCCTTTGAGCTCAGGCCTCTTAATTACTGCACGTAAAATATGTAAAATTCTCAGGTATGCAAGTTTTCCAAAACCAAGCATTAATTTATATTACACAGTGAGCTTAGAAAAAAGCTGATTCCTCATGTTGTAGATCTCAATAAAATCGCAAAGGCCATCCATGCTCTCTAACGCTCTTGTTTATAAAGCTATAATGTCACGCTAGCTGCACAAGGAAGAAACATCACACCTGCCGAGTTATTTCCAGAAACACGTACTTGACGATAGTCCAAATATTCCGTTTTGATTACGTATTTTTGGCATCATAAACTATATATTACTATCTCCGAAGTATTCTATATCGTTAATTAAATGATACAGCTCTTTGATGTCACTGATTAAGTGTGTCATTAACTAATTTAGATCTTTGGATTACATTCATTAATTTATGAGTCGGCGTAACGTTAACATATTTATGACTATTTCGTGAAACTATTGATATATATTATGTTTAAATACTGTAGTAGTTTTCGCGTGGTTTTTGTAATATACACACGATATTTCAAACCAAAAATAAAACGTACTGCCTTGTTCGTTCACATTCTTTACTTCGATTGTTCTTTTATTACAACACAGTCGACAATAAAAAAAAAAAGAAATTACCTGTAATATATAGTCTACAATATGATATAAATTGAATACCTACGTTCCAGTCGCTTTGTGAAGTAGGAAAAGTAAAAGGTCAAACTATTATTGCTTCAATGTTCAAAGCACCTTTGCACGGTAGTCCTAAGAGTAGAGTACACGACCGGTTACAAATACAACTTTATCCTTTCGCTTTGATGCATCCTTATGGATGATTACTTCGTCTTTTAATTTATGCTAATACCTTGGCATGGACTGCGTTATATAAAAATAATAAATAAATATAAATTCGGTTTTCAATATTCACATTTATATATAAAGAACAGAAACGTTTACGTATAAGTATAAAGTATAAGTAGTTGAGTACTCGTTACGTGTCATAAAAGTGAATCACCAATATAATCATGATCGCCCAGGGTGAACGTGATGGTTCATCTTGATATTTCTCAAGTATTTTTCCAGGTGATAAAATCAAAGCAACGTCCGCGACGTCTGACCATTCAAGGCTCCGACGGCAAGCAGTACATGTTCCTGCTGAAAGGGCACGAGGACCTGCGACAGGACGAGCGCGTGATGCAGCTGTTTGGGCTCGTCAACACCTTACTACAAGCAGACACTAACACTTACCGACACGACTTAGCCATCCAGCGATACGCCGTCATACCTCTCTCGCCAAACTCTGGCCTCATAGGCTGGGTGCCTCACTGTGACACCCTTTACAAGCTGATCAGCGATTACAGAGACAAGAAGTCCAACAAAATGACAGTGTGCACGGAACAGAACATTATGAAGAGCATGGCCTCCGAGTATCAGAAGCTCATGTTGAGACATAAGGTAATCATAACCATCTGCTAAGTGGTCAACATTGGCCAGACTCTCACCGAACATCAAACTTATCTGGATATTATAGATCCCTCGTTTATAGCAGTGTCCATTAATTCAGTAGTTTAATATGATGCCTTAGATCTGACGGCCCCGTAGCCTAGTTGATAGTGAGACTGCCTGCGAAGCGGGGGGCCGGGGCAGATATTTATGTGACAGATAAATATTTGTTCTCGGGTCATGGGTGTTAGTGACGTGTTATTTGTGTTG
>DWPA01004701.1:0-12571 GCA_018251375.1 Calpodes ethlius | reverse complement strand
GTTAAGGGCTTGTCCATTAGCCCAACCTTTTTGAAAAAAATCAGAACTTCATTTCCAACATGCTCTATAGTTGTATGAGGCACGAAATCAGTGAATTTTTACTTCTACAAAATATAAATTCTTAGGAAAATTACATGTCAGTGTTATTTAACATCCCATAATAGCGTAATCGAAAGTAATACCATTTTTAGGAATAAGTGAGTATATTTAACATAAAAAACTTAACGACCTTCGTAGCGCGTAGGTTTTATTGCATCAGCACAAAATGTTGTCAGCTAAGCGATATTAAGTAGTAAAGCCTTAGTTCATGAGCGGGTTAACATTCTTTTAACAGCAATAAAAATCAACAGAGTGTACGCGATAGACGGGATCTCGTTAGCTCATTATTGCGTTATGAAAGCAGTTTCGTTGACTCAGTAGCTTATATTGAACTTGGTTCTTAAATTTGTTTTGTTCTTGTTCTTTTGACATTACCAACCAGGAGAGTCATAAATGCGTGGGTCGATTCGACTGCTCATTCCTGTCTACTAAAAAAATGTTTTTTAAACTTCTGATCTCCGTATTTGTCCGGACCGTATGCAGCGTGTCCCGTAAATAAAAATTGTCATTGTGTTTGAGATTTTGACCCCAATTTTATAATAATTCTGTTTGATTCAATTTTGTACAATCCACGCTCATAATTTGCTTACTTTCTCGCTTTGTATATATTCATCTAAACACAACTAAGTACTGATAGCATACGTAAATAAAAAAAAAACTATTATTAGCGATGACATTGAGATGCTGATCTCGGTTTGAAATTGTCAGATGACTCCGATGTTGAGAGCGCGTTTGAGATCGTTCTATTAATATTTGTATATTATTTTATTTATTATTTGTATAAGTACATTTGTGTAAGTCACATTTTAATCAAATCATTTTTGTCGCTCAGGTTAAAGGCAAGTATCAAGCGCGTATCCATTGTTCATACGTCAACAAAAAATGTTTCAGGCACTAATTGCGTAACAATAGGTTTTTTTAAGACTTAAATAAGTTTAAAAATGCTCTTCTGTTACAGACATTGTAACAAGATACCAAAATGTTAAGCGTTCATATTTTTTTTTCAGTCACTCATTGTAACTGTCGATATTATTAATATACAGATGTGGGATATATTATCAATGATACGATATTTATCAACAAGTCGTTAACGCGACGAGTTCCGAACGTACATTAATTATTACTACAATTTGCAAATTGGTATGCAAACTTTATGTGGGTATATTAACAAGCTTATTTTACAAGTTATAACCGTACGACTATATGCAATTTACATTACCAATTACAATAATAGAATTATCATCACAACCCATAACTGCTGGGCTCGGGTCTCCTCACACAATGTGAGGGGTACAGGCCATAGAATACCACGCTGGCCAAGTCCGGATTGATAGAGTTCATCCACCTTTGAGAACTCACGATGTCTTCTTTCACCGAAACAAGTGATAATTAACTTGAAATACGCATGCTTTTTGAAAATTAGAGGTGCGTGCAGGACTCGAACTCACGCCCTCTTTCGGGGAACCAACGTTCGAACCACTAGGCTATCACTGCTATAATAGGATCTAGTAAATATTAGGATCAACAAACAACAAAAATGTTTTTATTCTTAAAAAATAATGAATAGAATTTGTAAAATCTAGTTATTATTTTTTCCTCAACAACCAAAATCCGTACAATTGATTGACATGCGTCCGCAACCAGTTTCCAGCCCTTATCAACAGCTAGCAAATGCAGTTATTACATATGGTTGACCTAATTTTTCACTTTGGCGATCCATGACAATTAACAGTACAGTTACGGATTGTAAACGAAATTTGTTTCAACGTGAAAAGGCTCCAATTACCCTAGATGCCTAGGCATTTTGGTTGCACAGTTATCTATTCGAGATCTCGAAGCTTCTATAGAGTGACATTTCTCCTAACAACGGGATAGCGCTCTAAGAAATCCCAATTGTTACGAAGATTTATAAATTTCTTCTTCGTTATTCACGTTCATTGACCTCGTCATGTCGTTCTCTTTATATATCGTTATTACTAAAAGACAATTTGGCTTGGCAGACTGTTCTCTCGCAGTTGTACAACTTCGATTGGCTTTCATTCCTCAGCCAATTAACTTTCAAACCGCAATGATATTATTTTACTTCAGTTGTGCAGTTTAACCGCCGAGCGAAACGTAATTACTAACTATTTGAAGTACCGAGAAAGTACGATCTCTTCCGCTGTCTCTTTCAAGTAAGATGTTCTATAATAACTAGGTAATTTGTTTGATGAACTTTAATATTCGCTCCAAAGGAGCTCCTTGTGACAAGGTTGAGCCGTGCTTATTTATTTTAATAGATTTTACGACGACGTCAGCTTTGTAGTATTAAACATATTTGGCCCAAAATTTTATAAAAGTTGTAGAGATTGACTTAGGGTATATTTTGTACAATACTTATACTACTAGTCTGATTGAAACAGTCATAATCAAATTAACCCGTTAATTTATTGAGATACTAAAAACAATCAGACTAAATAAAAATTGATTCATTTTATTCACAGAACAATAACAATCTAATACAGGTATTTTGCATGTAATTTGTTATTTATTGATTTAGAAGTGTTTTTCATATCACGCCAAAGTAATTCCATTTAAACCTAATGGAAAACCATTTAGGTAATTTAATTTTAATAAATACAATTTAACTAGAACTAAAACATATTAACGAAATTAAAGCTAATGCACCAACCCGAATAATATGTTCATTTATTTGGTAATTCAAAGAAGACATAGAGCAAAACATATTATATACATTTGTTTTTCAGAATTCATCCTTTTCATTAATTTTCATTATTCGATAGTCGATATCGATTTTTTTTATCGATGCGGCTACCGTCTAAGCAAACTCGGCTGTTTTATCGTCGAGGTATTTTGCAAAATAATCTTGGATAAAATCATGAGGTGCTTTTTAAATATTTGAAAAAGAATGATTAAAGTCAGATGCATAGTTTTGGAGATACCCGGTTTCAACCAACCTTGGAAAACTTCTTATCATAGGAAGGTTTCATTTAAATACCTTCGGCGAATGACAAGCGAAAGTCATTATATATTTTTCGCCTTTTAACTACATAATTTATACAAACGTTTTTTTCTTCAAATGTAATTCTCCTTGAATTAATCTAGCATACTTATAATAGATCAATTTTGGACGTAATGACCTTTATGAACTTTTATTCATGCACTCTCCTGCAAATGATTCAACGGGCATACAGTTCGTATGACGCTTATGAATTAATCAACCTCAAATAAACGTCAATTGCACTCATCGTGAAGCTATAAAGACCGTTATGGCCAACAGTAATAATCAATAAGTCAATTCGAAAAAAATCAATTACATGTCAAAGTTATTCAGTCGCAGAGCAGAAAATCCCATAGATCAGTACAACCTTTATTGTTAAATAGGTCCATTTCCCTAAAATCTCGATCTTATTGGAGACTTTGGTAGCCCGAGGTACAAAGGCCTCGTGTGAATTGACCGGTGTCTTTACAGCGTAATGCATTAAATTCAATTCCTGTGGGAACTTTAAGTCACCTAACGTTGCCTTCCTAGTTAAATACATTTTCACGATCACCGTGTATAAATATAAAAATGGACGTTCACGAGTTTCAAATTTCACGAACTAAGGTGTGATCAAGAGAGATTATCAAGGAACTTGTATGTTAAGTGTATGTATTTACTAAGCTCTCATTAGTCTTACCCAGTGTATTGCTCAGCGCGTTTTAACAACGACTACAGGAGCTTTGTGAAGTCACCCAACACAATGCTGTGCAACAATGTAGCATTCTCACTAATGAGTTGGGATCGTTAAAAATAAATTGGAAACGAGCTCACAATCGTGATTCTGAAACGTGTTCAGGACGATACAGCATTATGAAGTTGCCTGCTCCTGACATAAGCTGTGTTGGCACAGAAATTGCTTTGGGACCTTAGAACGAAAATCAACCTGTTTTCTTACCTTTGACACACGATAAATGGTTATGCTCACAAGAACAGGGATTTATTAATTCTGATTCAATTCTAAAAACAGCAGAATTTTATATATTGTAATGAATGAATTCGAGTATAATGGCTTATTTCAAAGGAAAAGTTACCTTATTCGAGATGATAATAATTAAAATTTAACGGCGCGTAACAGTTTTTAAATAGGCTGCGCTTTCTATTTTTTTAATTGATTTGATAAGTTAGGTAATTAAGAAATAGGTTTGTTAATTTACATACATGTGTAATGAAAAAACAAATCATTTTTATTACCTTTTTTATTTAACGTAAGGGTCTATAAGGTTTAAGCGTTGATTATCCAAAAATGATAATTCATAATTTTTAAACAGAAAACTAAATATCAATTTATTTATTGCCTTATTTAAAATCGGCGAAATTTCAAATTAATTTGTAACCCGTATTTTTAACTTCTTTAGAGTGGAATAAAAAAAATCTCTCCTGTATAACATAACTACTTATAAACTACCACAATATCAAATGTATATTGAGATTTCTCGATTAGTAGTAGTCGTAGTATCGTCATCTTTATTCTTATTTTATATTACGTCGCAAAAAGGAGAATTTCAGTGATTTAGAAAATTCTTAGAAACCACAAAAGCAAAGTAAAACTCGAATAATTGAATTTATTACGTTTTGCTAAAATCAAGTGACATGTCAAACTATTGAATAATGTTTAATACTATAGCATTCCAATAGATTTAGACTAGAATCTGGATATGTGTATTAGCACCGTATATTAACGATACGCATGTAATGATAACATCAATGTATATTTATAAATCATACCATTTATTTTCCTTTCTCGACTGGTAATGGACTGACCATAACGTTGTCGTTATTCCCATTTCCGAGGTCTACCTGAATTGGCATTTTATTGACGAATTCCCAACACGGAAATCCATGAAATGGGTAATGAAAAATGAATCGGTGAAACCAACATAAAATAAACGTTGGAGATACAAAATGACATGACTTGCATATGAAATTGTTTCGATACACAAGCTTTCCATATTTAAATGGAGATCCGATTTAAATGTGCTGCAATTAATATTTAATTCCTCCTCGTGAATTCGTGCGAGAATTGATTTAATTTGATATGGAAAATTTAAATTGTGAGATGGATGTAATTCCGATATCAGTGTTTGTCTGTAATGAAAATGTTACGCTGGGTTCACACGGCGACTACTTGGTACGTTATTTTGATGTATAAGGTCGAATTTCACTACAGTGGCAATAGAAAGTGTATGAAAACCCAATAATTGTTTACACGGCATCTGCGCCGTCTGTTTTCTATAGTCGCTCGAAGGTTAACCGCATATGTCAAAATTTGTGTCAATGTTTTCTTTTCTAGAACAAGAAATTTCTCCAAAATCTTTTAATTATTTTAAATATTTTAAAGTACAGTCTACGTATCAGTATTTATTGTAAATATCCCCTTCAAGATAATTTGATGCTGTTGTTTCCATTTCGCTGCAAAGTTTATACGCTACAAATGTATCTCTGCCAAAAGTAAATGATATTACTGTCTTCAGTGACATAACTTCAAAACACAAGTTCAAGTTACCAATCGGGACACGCAGAAAATTCCAATTGCTAGTGGAATTACCAAAGCCATTACCTAAGCAATAAATTCTGGTACGATGGCACAAGTTTTAAAACTTCCTTTCAAGACGTCGTTGTTCGATTAATTATTAAAGTGTTCTAACGTCGATTGAACCTGCTTGTTGCTTATGTCGTTAATCTCCTTACTTTATTTAAGTTCTTAACTAACATCAAATGAAAGTTCATATTTTTCTATAGATAACTTCGAACGAACATTAAATTATACAGTTACGTAATATATTTTACGATGGAAGTATTAAATTTAAAAACAAGTAATAATGGGTATAGTTAATTACTTCTAAGTAGATAAAGAGTATCGTTTGTTCTAAAGCAAATGATATTTTTACAATATAAATAAACGAAGAAGTTATATGGAATCAGTCTATTAGTAGTGCACTGCAGGGCACCGCTTTTCTAATAACTGAAGACGCCTAGAATTACGCTGATTCAGTGCTGATTGGTGGAGAAGTCAGTAGCAACTCAAGTGTTGGAGGTCTACGCCGAATGCCTACCAAATAGGTTTATAACCCATGATAACACCCAAGACTGGTATTTCGTGCCCTCTGAAGCACAGAAGCGCTTAAGATATTTTGGCACTAGCAGTCACCCATATCTCTACTTAGCTATGTTTTTAGTGAGTTATAATTCATTTTATCGCTTATTCGTAGACATCAAAAATTTAGTTCAAACGGGATAGAGCGATTCGCTCACTAAATATTTTCGTCGAGTCAGGTTAGCTCTAAAATGGATTCGGTTTAGCACGGGTTTCATATATTCGACATTTTTAAAGCAAGTTTACTAGGGATTTTCATCGAGTAGGTGTTATTTTTAAGTTGCTGACGAATAACTAACGGTTATTTTGAAGGAATATAGATTTAATATACGGATATAAATTAATTCTGTAAATATGCTTTATAGAATCCTTAATTACTGTTATGTATTTGTAAAGTATTGTAACTTTAACTTTAACTAACTAATGAGGCATTACTCTTCGTATGATACGATCATACATAATATGTTTGGTGAATTAAAGCAAAACACACGCACATAAGCAAATTAAAACATAAACTATTTTATTATTTATTTGAAAATAGCTAATTTGTGTTTCACCAAGAGGAACCAAGCATTCTTTATCGATAAGGATTTAGAATGAGGCTATTAGTATAAGTTTCAATCGCCAAAGAGCTAAATAACATATATTATAAGAATAAGTTACAAGCTGCATAATAAAATAACCGCACGCGAGAATAATAAACAAAAAAAGTAAAAAATAAAAATAGTGCAAATTTCGCCTTTGTAATTGTATAGTGTATGTACTCAAATAAGAATTTTACTTAGATATAGTAATAACACAATGAATATTACTAAGTTTTATAAAAACTGAGTTTGTCCTCTTCAAGAAATGCACTACTTTTATTCGTAAGTTACATTTAATTATTTCCTCACAGAGAGTGATAAAGAGTAGAGTGTCCACCTCGAGAGCAAAACTATTTTAAGTTCGAATACTTTAAAGTCCTCGCTGCGCTCAGGATTACACTAGAGTCTACAATCGCACCGCTCGGGACACATTAAACACTCTTGCGTAAAACGTACTTGTTTCATCCTCTGGTACTAAATTCTACTATTTAGTTCAATAATTATGAGTCTAACGAGAAGTGATCAAAAGGCTGTACGAGTGATACAAAAAAATATTAAAATATATCTTTTTTTAAACAACAAACATTTTATTTCAACATAACCCGTTTCACTATGTACATGCCGAGTCGACCGCTTCTCCAATATTTCTAATTCTTTAAAAATATATTTCTTAGTCTTCGAAACTTCCATGGTCTCAATCACGTTACTGATATCGGCGTATCTATTACCATGGAAGTATTCTTACAAATTTTGTACAGGTAAAAGTGACTAGGTTTCTGGCAAATAATGTTGATTCAGATCAACTAATTCGAACTCAGTTTGCCAAATAGCATCCAAAGAATCAATAGCAGTGTAAGCGGGCGAGTTGTTCTAGTTAAACAAAATGCCTTTTGTGAGATTACCTTGCCTTTTATT
This sequence comes from Calpodes ethlius, assembly GCA_018251375.1. Taxonomy (NCBI): domain Eukaryota; kingdom Metazoa; phylum Arthropoda; class Insecta; order Lepidoptera; family Hesperiidae; genus Calpodes; species Calpodes ethlius. The sequence continues at coordinate 4,836 of DWPA01004701.1, read as the reverse complement.
TTTGATACCTTCACTCAATTTAATTATTAAAGCTCTATAGTTAAGTGGACAGTTTGTAATTTTCTTAAAAGTTTAATTAACTGAAATTATTGGTATACATCCGAGATATGCAAATGGTGATATCATTCTCACTACGTTTTGACCATTCCACATATTTACACATAAATTACGGTTTTTCAAATAAAGTTCAAATTATGCAAAGAGAAACGTATGAATACAAAACATTGTAAATTGCAAGGTTATGTAAACGTTCTACCGTTAAGTAATAATATATTCAGGACTCTTATCGTGCCGAAGGAGTAGGTAAAACCTTGGTCTAAACAAGAAAACGATTTGATCACCAATTTAGGAAAGGTTACCTGACCCAAACCAATGTAATAAAATGTTTGAGATCTGTTACTAAAATCAGAATTTGTAGACCCTTTTCGTGTATTGGAATTTGAGTTCGCTTGTAACTTGATAATTTGAAAATTTTTGTGGAAAAAGGAAATCATTGTACATAGAATCTCTAATTCACAATTGGATCTAAACCTGTGATCTACTTCGCATACAATTAAAGTTGTTTATTTAGAGTTTACCAAAACATTTGTATGAAGGTGTATTTTGTATTAAGTTGTGTTTTATCTAGTCGTCAATAATACTATGGAACTGTAGGCTATAACGTGAGATATGTGGTTTGGCACTATTTGTAGCGTTCAAGGTACTGACTTTAATCCTATTACCGTAGACCAGGGGTCGTGAATGGTGATAGAAGTCGGCCCGCCAGCTTGGTGATTGGGCTTTGCATAAGGAATATATTTATTTAACTCTTTATCGAAAACCTATAACTAGGTGATACAATGGGCGAACTTAATGCCTAATGATATTCTCTACAAGTCATCCCTTGGAGACCGTGAGAAGAATATCAATATTATTTACACTCTTATTGGTTATGTTTTTATCAAGCATGCCTGGCTACCATCCTCTGCTTTAATTCCCCATCATGCTCCGGCTGGAGGCTTGAGTACAGGTATTTTCTTTCTTTCTTTACTTTGTTGGCTATTTACATAACAAAAAACTAAAAATTAAGTAATGAATTATATATCAGTAAATAAATATTATTTATAGGGTAAAAGTTTTAACAATGTTAATGAGGTTACAGATGTGTTTAGAGGTGTATTGTTCACGAAAATACATTTTTTTATAACATCTGTGTTTTCAAAACTTATTTAGAGATAGCTCCCCAATCTTCATGGAATACATAGTAGGTGTACTCCAGCTACATTTCATAATAATTTATTAGCTTTAATATTGTGAATTGAGAAACAAGTATGTCAATAACTTGAGGATTTCAGTTGTAAATATATTATGTTTAACAATGTAGGTGTTCGAAGCAAACAAAATGGGGCTTGATAAATGTAGAAATGATTGCTATTTCTTCGAAACTTGATATTCGAATTTCGTCCTTGAATACATAACAAAGATCTAAATTTTCTTGTTAGTACTTTTATTACTGAGATATTTCTATATTTGTAATTATTATATTATTCTTGTTTATGTATTCAATAATTAGATGGAAAGTGCTCACAGTCGCCTTAACGTACAGCATCTATTATTATAAATACAACGGATTTTAAAAGAAGTAAATAAAATCGGTATTTTTCATGTAACTAAAGGGAAATATAATACGCTTTGTTCTACGTACGACAGTGTTTTGTTTTGTGAATGACGGGCATATAGTACTGTAAAATTAGACTGTTGCAACTTTAACTACTAACTTTAACTGAATCGCTATATCTCCGAAACGGACTCTCGTAGGAAAAAAGTATTTGTAAATTTTTTATAGATAATTTTATGATCTATATATTATAGTCCGAGGTATTTTTATGATAAAACTAAGCGTTTTGTTGAAAATCGGAAAAAATCTTTTTTTTAATACTTGATCTTGATTTTTTTCCTTTTAGGTTTTGTTGCGAATTTATGTAATTTAACCATGACTTTTTTGGTCTAATTTAGCCGGACTAATAGTGTATAGACCATAACAATAGTTTGATTTGTGTAAAACGATAATACAATTTTTTCTTTTACCTGAGCTATCCTTAGTTTACGAATCAATTACGGAATAATGAACTTACTTACAGAATTATATGATGGAATTATCTATAGAAAAAAAAATTACAGCTTCATCAAAATACTATGTGAACGAAAATACAATTGTAGTATAAATAGATATATCATGTAATTCTACATTTAACTGATAGAAAAATCTCTCATTTTAGCTTCTTACATTTCCGAAATATAAAGAAACAATCTTTTAAAAATTTATAACAAAGAAAAATTGAGTATAGATCATCATTTAAAGTATAATTTAATGTATAAAAGAAATGCTGGTTTTACTTAATGCTCCAATAAACAGTGCTTAGATTAAAATTTCCAACAAGTATACAGTTAGGTACAACCGCTCCCTAAATGCTATTTCATGATATCTCTGGCAGATGTCCAGGAAGTGAGCTTAGTAGTCTACATGGTATACGATTTACTATTTCCATAGATTTCGATGTGGGTAGCAATTCCTATAAAAGATTAAAAGTTTAACATTTTTCTATGAAAGTTACTCCGCCATTTTGTTATTTTCTTGGATCATAGATCCTTACGCGGCTTTTAGTTTGAGTGTAACGAGAAAAATTGTCTATTGTCTTTAACGGAAATTCCAAGTAAGCTTAACCAGAAATTATTTTTTATAAAGACAAAAAAAATATAAACTGTATTAAGCACCATTTATTTATTGGGTTAGTTATTTAAAGGTTATCAAATGTACAGATTTCTAATTTATGTATACTAGGTGTAGCAGGATATCATGAGTAATATGGAAGTTCGACTAAATAAACGCTAATACACTCATACTCCCTGTGTCGCGGGTGGCATGGACAACACAAATAACACTTCATTAACACCCAAAACCCGAGAACAAATATTAATCTGTCACATTAATATCTGCCCCGGCCGGGCATCGAACCCAGGACCCCTCGCTTCGCAAGCAGGGTCACTACCAACTAGGCTATGGGGCCGTAATTTTTTTATGCTGAACATGATCCCTACTAATATTATAAAGAGGTAATGTTTATGAATGAGTTTATATATAAGAAGTGATCTTCGAAAGTACTCATCCGATGAAAAAAAAATACCAGTGGAATGCTACAATGTCAGTGATAGACATGACCGATGTTTTTGCACCCGTGCAAAACCGAAACGGCCTTTAAGTACCATATACATTTGTAGAAATATTCAGAGTCAACTGTTCTATATTTTATATATATATTTATTTATATATATAATTTAATTAATATTAAACTTAATCAATTAACATCACTTATCTAGAAATCTTCGTATAAATTGTACTTTCTTATGTAAATATGCCAATATTTCAAATGAGTGAAACTAAATGAAACATATTTGAGTTGTTTCAAACTTTTATACGGTCTACAATAATAAGGAACGACGAATGAAATGAGATATGTCCGCAGCCACGGGTCGTTCAAGGTGGGTTGCGACTGGTCGCGGGCGGCGTTCGGGCCGGGCGGGCGGCTGCTGGCGGTGGGCGCGGCTGACGGCGCCGCCTACGTGTGGAACACTCACTCCGGCCGGCTCGAAGCTATGCTGAAAGATCATTCGTGAGTATTGAATACATTCGTAGCCTTCTTTTGCCGTTTCTATTCTTAAGTACCCTTCCGACGAGTTACATACATATGTATGTTTAACGAAATACCCATATAATTATATGACTTGTTTATAAACAAGTGGTATTTCCTCTGACACATCTGAGATAACGTGTTAGCGGCTGCGTCCAAATAATTATGAACGGTTTAAATGTAAGCTTAAATAGTTTAATTAATTTGTAAACAAAATTTTATTGCTCGTTACTTAGTGTCAATTAGAGCGTTAAAAGTTTAGGTGCGTCTTTCTGCGTAGTGTCTTTGCTAGCGTGATAATTAACATGTTAGTATAGATGTGGCAGTGATAATTGTCTAAAGATAGGCAATATGTCTGTACGGCAGCTGAAAAAAATAAGCAGCTCACGACGCAGGATTTTTCAATTACTAGCTTCTAATACTTTTAGTAGTTAATAGCTATGTAGTATAAGGTACTTAGTTGTTAAAACATTAGTCTAATAACAGCCTAGTCAAGTAGTTTAAGACACATTATAATCAGACAGGTAGGTACACCGAAGTCAACAAGTTATTAAAATAACCTGTAATAAATACAGGAATTCTTGGCGGTGTCCACTTATTATTCATAACGAAGCAAATATTTTCATACGGATAGGAGAAGTGTTCGCGATGACGTTTCGGGAATGACTTTGAGTTAGACACCATTGGGAATAAGCGATACTATTGTATTACACACTTTAATAAAATATAATTCGTATAATACGAACCAATCCCAAAGGTAGCAACTTCCATGCTCGAGATATGCCATCGGGATACGTGCACAAATGCAGTAATAATCCTACGTAAAGGACTACTAATACTAACTGCTCTTCGTGAGCTAGTTAGTATTGGCAGTCGTTCAGGTCGGAATTTAAAAGATACGTAAAGATACTAATAATTGTGACTCGTACGACCGAAACGTGCAAAGATCCCAGCACACTTCAAACGACGTCGTTTTTCGTGACAGGTTACAATTACTACCAGTCGTGAGGTGACTTCGGTTGGCTCGCCAATGCTTGCGGATCGTAACAACATTGTGCTTACTATAACATAGATTAAACTGTTCTCGATTACAAAACACAATTAGGGAAAATATTTGAACACTATTCAATAGTATTAATATACTACACTTACATATATAATTATATGT